>JANAVB010024994.1:4102224-4104724 GCA_029216955.1 Iris pallida
ACCTAGAATAGGTTTCCACCCAAGTGGTTGAGCTAGTTGCCAGCCAGGTTGGTTAGCTAGTCCCTAAAGCCCAAAACGTGCCTTCAGTGACTTTTGTGTTTAAGTAGCACATGAGGCCTCAATTGGATGGCACACTAGTGGCATGTGCATAGTGGGCTTCGAGTAAGTCACCACCATATATTGGGTCGAATGAATTGAGTCAAGGCTGAGGCTCTAGTGGAAGTCGGAAAGTATACCGATATTATGGTAAGGGTTATAGCTAGTCCTTTTGACCTGAAAGTCATACCATAAAATAGAGTACCAGGGGACATACATGAGTGGGACATTATATACCTACATAAAGGTGGACTCGTCTAGATCTTGTATATGAAATTGGTTGGAAGATAACAGCTGGTCTTGTGCTCCGAATATTAATGACACGGCCGGGGACACAAAGTAATCTAAATGGAAAGTGGGAGTCCATGGGGCACTAATTATCACCCTAATGGGAATTATTCTAATCAATCGATAATCCTCGTATATCCCAAAATTTTAGAAGGCTTACAGTCTACTCACCTTTAGAGGCTAGGACATAGTTTTAGGAATAATGAGATTAGATGTATTCCAAAGTCCGGATATTGTACCTCGACTCTCGCTAATAAAGAATAAGGCACGGTGTAACGGGATACAGTAGTTATAAGTCAAGTCAAGGATCGTTCCTCAATAAATAAAAAATGAGTGTGTACAATGAAACATGGCCGATAATATAGAATGATCTACTCGTCCATAGTATACAAGCATTATCGACGGGGTAACAAACTCTAAGGCAAAAAGGTTTCTAACTGGGTCGTAAATTTCTATTTGTGTCAAGCCTGCCAGACTATTATCACAAGGGTTCTGGTGTTATCGGATGTAGTGATCATGTATTGCTATTGATAACTGGTAGATCATAACATGACAGGGTATTTAAACTATGGTATTGGCTAGCTAGTGATTGTGGTGTTCCAATACTAGTTAGGTCTTACTAATAAAATTTACATAACTAGGGTAATATTTGTTGGAAACCAATCTCGGGATGGGTGTCTACCATAGTCATAGTAAATGATTGTCCTTACCTTTGTCTATTTATCTCATGTCTAAACTGTGTGCTTTGGTCGAAGAAGGGTTGAGTTAAGGCTTAAGGGTTGCTAGTTAAAGCAAGCTTCAAACAAATAATTAGAGATTCACAACATTTGGTTTCTTGAGAATAGATAGTCTACTAGGTTGGCATTTTGACTAATGGGTAAATCCCTAATCATTCTCAAATTCAGATGGCTAGAAGGTCCCAATAGTAGTTTGAGGGTCGAGAGGAGAACGAGTAACTCAAGGCAAGGTTCTAGTCACATGGCTGGCCAATGGTAGCTACACTTGCGTATACAACTATCATAGCCAAGGGGATACTCTGTATCTATCTACCACTTACGAGTTTTCGTCTTTCCAAATCAATAAAAGACAAAAACAGTAAAGAGTTCAAGAAAAATGTCACTGAATACAATTACGTGATTCAAAGGCAAATGTATAATTCAAGAGGAATTGTCAATGCAGTCGCGGATGAGATCCTGGATACCTCTATATCTCAATCCATGTAGGGTAATTAAATGAAGAACGAACCAAATGCATCATGGTTGATCAGACCGTAATACACTGATTCTGATTAGACAATATGTTAGTAGGCGTCCCTAATAAACATATGTCTTGAATCAAGCTTGATAAATGAGTAAGCTTGCAAACCTAGGCTGTGATGGCAGCATTGGTGAAGATAGTCAAAATACAAGTATGCGAGATTTTTGAAAGGAGGCACAAGTAGTTCGAGTTTTGTGAGAATCAAAACCTTACCTGGTGTTATTGTTTATACAGTCATCCTACTATCTTCCTATCCATAGGACCTTGGTCGACTAATGGGTTATGGACCTCTAAGTTCTATATTCTAGGTAAACCTATTAGTGTCAGTCAATTACCTCGTCAATAGATCAAAAGGACCACGAAATGCTAGGTTGAGAGACATGCTACCCAGCTTACAGATGTTTCACTAGTTTTAGCTTTGGATCTTATGGGACACACATGGCATCTTTCTATTCTCTATAGTATCCTAAACTTGTAATCACGTCGGAAGTCATTTCACCGAGAATTATGCCTCGCCCGTATACTTTTGTTGTGGCAAACCCTTGGTTCCATGATTCAAATGTGATACGCTTATCAGATACTCTACCTTATATTGACACAAGGTATAAAGAGGTCAACGAAGGCATAGTTTTAGCAATGTTCCATAACCTACGATTCCTTGAAATAATTTTAACTCTATGGGTCGTGCCTCGCCAGTGCGCTGCTGGCTGGCCATCACAGTCGTTAAAATTACTCCAACTATATTCCTAAGAATTTTAAGGAGCTGCTAGAGATTCAAACTAGTTGACTATGATAGAAAGCGTAAACATCCACCTATAGGTCTTAATCCTTAAGGTAAAAGATTGATCGGGGAGGGGAT
>JANAVB010024994.1:4112224-4407224 GCA_029216955.1 Iris pallida
ATACCATATTCTTGGGATGTTTATTTTTCGATGGATCTCAGATATCCGGACTTCTCTAGGATGTGTTGGAGGCACAGAAAGTTCAGGCTGAGATCCTAAGGGAGCAGGGCCACGAGATCCAACTACTGTAGGATTTTGTACATCAGGAGGAGAGTATAGTTCTAAGAGGACGAGGAGCAATATATACCCAGAGCCCCATGAGCACCCAGACTATCATCCTAGACCAACCTATCCAATCCAGACTCCTGTCCAGCAGAGGCCAGTTGAGGAAGTGCCTACCTGTACCTTCTGTAGCAAGCTTGGACATATATGGGACCACTGTAGGAAGAGAAGAGGGGTGTGCCTATTTTGTGGGTCAGCTGCACACATGCTGCGAGACTGTCTTAACCAAGGCTCCACCTTCGGGAGGGAGTTCCAACCACCAGACCTAGTTGGAGGTGAGTCATTGACCTATACCTTAGCCTGTCTTTAATAATTGATGTACCCTACCATATTGTTGTATGTTTTTGATATTTTATGATTGCTTTTGATCTAGTATGGCTAGAATGGCTAGATGAGACCTCAGACTGATACTACCTACCACAACCCTATATGTTATCTTTTCAATTGCATGATTTAGATAAAGTTTTTGAGACTATGATTGTTGCGGACGTGACCTTAAGAGGAGTACGACCACCTAAATTTTGAAGACAAAATTCTTCTAAGGGGGTAGACTTGTAACCACCACTTTTCTAAAATGAGGGTAATTTTAAACTTTTGTAAAATTGATTATGAAATAATAGGATTTAACTCATGTTAATGATTTTTGGTGAATTTTAATTATTAAATCTATTTAAATTAGTGAACTATGATTTTGATGTTTAGCTAGTGAAACCCTAGAATTACTTGGCCTAGAGACAAACCATGACCATGGGGGCCTAATCATGTGATTAGTATTGCAAATTACCACTTTTTAACCTAATGGTATTTTTGTCATTTTGACTTTTGGTGAAATTAAATTTTATTAATTAAATATGTGATAATTATTTAATTGAGCCTTAACCTAGAAGTTAACCTAATCTAGAAATGATCATGAGGATTAGATATTTGATTAGAACATTTCTACTAAGTGCCAAGATTTCTAATATCTATATATTTGCTAGTGAGATATTTTAGAGAGATATTTTAGTAGAAAACCCTAGAAATTGGTTGGGCCTTAGAATTAAGCTTTGTTTGCATTGAAAGAAGCCCATAGCTCACCCCTCAACATGCCCTAACCCTAATTGCCTAGGTTGGCCAACCACACATAGGTTCTCCACTATATATAGTAACTTATGAATCCCCTTGCCTTTTTTTAATATCAACAAAGAAAACCTAATTTAGTTTTCCCTAATTTTTCCTACTTTATCCAAATTGATCCCAAATTGAACCTAGAGACTTTCATCATCATCCCCAACTGTAGAGGAGGCAAGTGGAGGCTTGCTAGCAAGGTTTGAGGAGCATTGGACCACAGCAAATTGGAAGGGGGTTCTCATTCTAGTTTTGTGCATTAAGATTTACTCTCAATAGGTAAAATCCTTCAAATTCATTAAAATTCCTATTTTCTTTCCATAGATGCATTTATTTAGGCATACCCAAGCTGTAGACCAAGTTTGGTAGGAATTGGAGTCCATTTTATATGCGTATAGGACACGTATCGGTGTCATATTTAAAGTGTTTGATGAAATGCTTGTGTGAAACTTTTTATTGTGTTTTCTGAAATAAATTACATGTTTGGGAAGCCCTTGATGTGTGTTTTCGAACCCCCAATCTCTGAGCACATTTTCGTATCTTTTTCGTGTCCAAAATAGGCACGGACACGCAGCACGACACGCACGTGCACTGTCCTACTACCTAACATAGTTTTCTTCGTGTCCACCCCACGTGGACACGAACGACTTGACACAAAGGTGGGGGCAACCACTGAAAAGCCCCCCCTCAAGTTTTGTGTCGATTGGTGTCGTGTCGGACAAGCAATCGTGCGTGCACCGATTTTGAACTGTGCTCACAGTTTCGAGCCTCTGATACGGCCGTCGTGTCCTTCGTGGATACGACTTGGACACATATCAGGTTGCTAAGTGTGTATCCCTACACCTAGGCTATCAGTGTGCACAAGCACATGGCTTATCGTGCGCTGTGCCGAGCCCAATCGAGCTCGAACATGCCTGTCACGCCCCAGAACCAGAATACTAGAGAGCGGGGACGAACATAACCAGCTATGTATATTGAAATGACGTCCATCTCGCTATACAGTCACGGCTAGGTTGGATGGCGCAGGAGATGGATGGCGCATGGGGTGAAGTGCGCTAGGTTGGATGGCGCAGGAGATAGATGGCGCAGGAGATGAACTGCGCAGGGGTCAAGTGCGCAGGGGTGAAGTGCGTAGGGGAAAGCAGGGGGAGCAGGGCCGATGGCGCATGGCCGAAGGTGCAGTGGCCGATGGCGCAGGGGCGTGCGCACAATCGGCAACGGCCAGGCTGCACGGTCAGCGACCAGTGCTAAAGAGCGCGGCGCGGGGGAGGCTGCGCGGTTCAGCCCAAGGGGCTGAGCGCAAGTCAGTCCTGCGCTACAAAGCACAGGCCGAAGGGGGGTCTTTTTCTCCAAGGCTGAGATGAACCTCTCAAGAACACCAAAACTTCAAATCTTCATATCTTGGCCAAATCGAAACCAAATTTGGATTTTTAAAGTTCTAACTTGAGTAAAATTGAATTCTCTTCCACATGGAAGCATCAAAACTAGCAAAAATCAAAGTTAATAGATCAAAACCAAGAATTTCCAAAAATGGTTAAAACCTAGATCTAAAAAATGGAAGCTCCAAATCCAAAAATGTCAATTTCTAATGTTGATCTCCATGTCCTAATCTAGCTAATAGACAAAAAAATTGTGGTACTTATTTCATGGCAAGGTGCACTTGCCTATGGTGTTGGTGGAGGAAGGAAGAAGAAGATGGAGGAAAAAATAAATGAAAGTAAAGAGGAGAGAGAAAAGTTAGGTGGGAGTTAATGGTGGAGGATATGTTGTGTTGAGTGTGGAGGTTAGCTAAGGTGTTCCAAATGCATGTTGAACCAAACCAAACCAAACCAATCCTTCTCCATGAAATAAAACAAAGTCAACTAAAACCCAAAATTTCACAAGTCCATAAAAATAAAATACATGCCAAAATCCAATTACGAATATAAATATGAAATACGGGAAACGAGGGTGACAATGTCGCACGAGCTCACAGCTCACTGTGAACTGATGCACTGTTTATGAGTGTTTCGACACCTTCGTGTCCATTGTTTGGACACGTATAGACCCTCCATGGCATGTACACATATGGGACACACTCTGATCACCCTATTTTTTGTTTTCTCTGAGTTGGAGTTTCGAATTTAGGTTTTGAGTTCATTTCATGAAACATAGATGATACTGTGAAGCCAAGTTGGGTTTTAGCTCAAAACCAACTTTAGGAATTACAAATTAAGTTTTGGTTTTGCTTTTGATTTTGGTTTTTAGTTTGTATATATATGTATATGCTCACTCATTTTCGATTTGAGTTTTGGGGTTTCAATTTGATTGTTCCGAATGTTTCCTGAGTAATTTTTACTGATACTCTTAAACTGAAAACTGAGTATTAATTTGATTTGAATATGAAATTTGAATTGGGATTTGATTTAATATATTACATGTTAATTTTAAACTGAAATTCAAATTTATATGTTAAACCTGAGATTTATAATGCAAGTATAACCTGATTTGTTTTAACTTGAGAACTCAATATGTAAACTAAGTTTGTGTGTTAATATGTAAACTGAGATTTCAAAACTGAGAATTGGGTTTCATTCAAAACTGAAATGTGATGTTGGGTTTAACATTGAAAACTGAGATTGTATTTTTAAATGCAAAACTGAGTTTAAGGGTTAACTTAAAAAACTAAGATTCACTCTGTGTACACACACACACATGAACCTGAGAACACACTCTATACTGCCACATACACACACACACACACACACACACACACACACACTCACCTCTCTTTATGTATACACTCACTCACACATGTAACTGCTATACACACCCACCCTTCTCTATGTATATATACATATATAGGCATACATATATATGTATATATGTAGTAGATTGTGTTATATATATGTTGCCCTTTCCCCTCTCTCTCTTTCTCTCTCGCTATATATATGTATATAGATACATATATCTATATATGTATTGTATATATGTGCATATATAGCTAATGTGATGTATTGTGGCTATACCATTATGTATACTATATTGGTGTATATATATCTATAGTGGTTGTTGTAGTTGAGTGTAATATATATAGTGTATATACTTGATGTGATATATATAGATTTGTGCCTATATTGATACTTGTATTCATAGGCTTTAGCTTGGTATGACCTAGACTTTGGTTTAGACCTAGAATTGATTAACCTAGACCAGTTAACCATTGTTGACCAAACCCTAGATAGTTTGACCACAGTTGACTATAGTTGACCTAGTTTGACTGTATAGTTGAACAGAGTTGACTTTGGCCTAGATTGACCTAAAATCATATAGAATGCATTGTAAACTTTATTTTTACCATTATGGATACATTATAACCCGTGTTGCTCTAGATATGACTTATTTACTCTGACTTGGACACCTATTCTCATCGGACATTCAAGATATCAGGCGAGTACATTCTCTGATCGTTTCATATTGGTTAGGATTTATATTCTTGCTCTAGATCACTTTACTTGATGTTGTCATAATGTTATCACGAATTGGTACTATATGGATCTTTTCATGAGATGTTATCCCCCTCAGGAGCATCGGATACATCATGTCATATGCTTTTCACATATATCATGTATTCTTGTGCTTTCACTATTCATGCATGTGCACTCATGTGATTCATGTACTCTCATGATCACTGAGCCCTCATGTGTAAATTATTCATATGCACTCATTTATTGAGCCCACGTAAAATCATGTACATAACATAACTTGAATGGATCCTTGTGTATTGATTGGGGCATGGGTGAGTAGAATTGGTTATGTGGATCATATCCCCAGTCGATTATTCATGTGAACTCCATAGCTTATTCGTATGCAACCTAACATGTTTCCATAACCATATTGTGCTCTAAATCACTAGTCACTTACAGTTCTTATCTATCATGTAGATATTTCCAGTTATCAAATATCTTCATGTTTTCATGTACATCTTTCTTTACAGTTAATGTATCTTACTCTTTTGCATGCTTTATACTTTTCTGTCATGTTATGAACTGCGTGAGATGTATTGTGCTCATTCTTGCCCTGATTGGACCTGTTAAAAATATTACAGATGAGACCGAGGGTTCTGTACCATCTGCTATAGAGCATACCTAGATGATATCTGTGAGTTGGATCTTCAGGAGGATCTAGTTATAGCTTTAGACACCATCCCTTTAGTCTAGGCTAGATAGCTACACTGTTATCATATTTCATTGTCTTCGCGTTGTAGATCCAGAGTTGTATAATTTTGGATGTTGATGTTGTTGTTAGTGTCGTCTAGACACTTAGACTTATTTTCCTTTTGTTTGTATTTTATTTGAGATTTCATATCTTTCTTATCGTGCTATTATCCATCTTAGATTTGTGATTGAGTTGTATCTTCTGTGATTTAGCCTCCGTTTGGAGAGTATATCATATTGTGGTTAGTTGTGATGATAACCTAGAACAGTATTCTACCGCCGATACTGCGGCGTAGGCTGGACGTACCCACTTCTCGTGTCCCTACACTGGGTGCGGATCTTGATACATCCTGACACAATATATATGTACCTGTCATCTCCGTACGGAGGTATATAATCTCAACTCAATCATAAGACATCTAAGGAACATAGGAATGAATATCATAAAGATATGATGGAAATAGATGAACTGAAATAGTTGCAAAGTCACAACAGAATTTAGAGTTAAAGACATGACACAAGATCCCAAAATATAATGTATAACATAAGTCTCAGTACTAGCTGGAATGCAGTCCAGTCAAACCTATCTAACAGATCTAGACAGGTGGTATATCCTCTACTGGCTCCAGGGGTAACTCCTGGTCAAAGTCTCCGTCCTGGCCATACCCGTAATATGTAGAACAGTCGGCCTGTAAATCCTTTGTAAGCATCAACGGTAATCCTGTCAGGATAATGAACGAGCACAAACACCAACAGTAGTTCTATAGTATTGACAAATGCTATAAGAGACAATCATAATAGAATACAAGATGATATGTCAAAACTAGAATATAAACAGGATATATAAACTGGAAATCATGTCAGAGTGTAACGTACAAGAAATTAGAACTGAACAGTAATAACTGATGTACAATGTAAATACAAAATATGCCTCGAGTATTAGAGCAATTATGTGATCAGCTTGGGTGCAAGACTCGG
This sequence comes from Iris pallida, assembly GCA_029216955.1. Classification (NCBI taxonomy): domain Eukaryota; kingdom Viridiplantae; phylum Streptophyta; class Magnoliopsida; order Asparagales; family Iridaceae; genus Iris; species Iris pallida. The sequence continues at coordinate 4,118,668 of JANAVB010024994.1, forward strand.
ACCTTTCCATTTGGCTCGGCTATCATAAGATGAAACAAGATAGGGTCTAGCCGACCGACATGAAAAGTGAGCACAAGAAATGATCTCACTACACCCTACGTATGATGAGGGTGGCACAAGCACAAGAAAAGAAACAAGGTGGATTTGATCACATAACCCCTAATAACTTCCCATCCCCGAATAGTATAATGGATCCGGACATAACACGTCATGACACGGGATTCCCTAAGTGGGTTACAAATCCCCTTAGGAATCTGCATCTGTACAAGTACAAGAAACAAGATAGAAAAATGTACCAATATACCAAAAAAGTCAAGGAATAACATCTCATGCCAGAATCCGACGTACGCTAGTTCGTGCACCATCGTGTCGAGAATCAAGTAAAACACTATAATTGAATCGGATATAGCAGATATCAAGACAATGAAAACTATCAGTGAATGTACTCGTCTGCGGTCCTGGGCTGTAAAATGGGGTCGATGTCCAGAGTGATGTCACAGACCTAAAGGTAAGATATTATGAGTTAAATTAGGGTTTGACAGTGTATGGCATGATTTTCTAATATATGATATACAGTCTAGGTCAAGCTCAGTCAAACTAGGTCACACTAGGTCAAACTTTGTCACACTAGGTCAAACTTTGTTAAACTAGGTCACATTAGGTCACATGAAGTCAAACCAAGTCAAACCAGGTCAAACTGTGTCAAAGATTGACATATAGTTGACTTTTGGTTAACTGGTCAACTATGGTCAACTCTTAGTCCAATCTTGGTCAAACTAGGCTAAGGATTGAATCACAGTTGACTTTTGGTCAACTGGTCAACTCTTAGTCCAATCTAGGTCAAACTAGGCTAAGGATTGACTCATAGTTGACTTTTGGTCAACTTGTCAACTCTGGTTAAGTTCTAGTCAATTTAGGCCAAGTGTTGACTTGTAGTTGATTTTTGGTCAAAACAGTCAAACTTGATCAATCGAGGTCAAAACTAGTCTAAGTATCCTATTCCTAACATTTACCTGCCAAGATACCATATACCTTGGTCATATTGGTATTCCGGTACCAATACCTTGGTCATGACCCAATACCTTAACTTGGGTAAATTACCTTAGCCTCTATCCAATACCTTACCCTTACCTTATGCAACTCCAATACCATAACTCAGCCTCTATTACCTTACCTTACACTAAGGTAAACCCATTTACCTTGCCTCATGACAAGGTAAACTCATTTACCTTGTTCAAGGTAATCTAATCCTAAGATACCAACCTAGTATCCTAAGACACAACTCTAACATCTAACTAACTTACCACTATCTAACAATATCTAACTAAACATATTATAACATCTAACTTATAACCATATCTAACATATCAATATCTAACATGTCTAACACTCGACTAACCAACATCTAACTAATACTCACTAATAACTAACACTATAACACTACCATCTAACTAGCACCCACACACACATACATGTATCATACAAGGGTAAATGTGGTGTTAAAGGGGGTGAATGGGGCTGCAGTGGGTGACAATACTGCTGGTCCTTAATTTCCTGCAGCCCCCCTGGCTGCTACAGTGGACTGGTATGGCAGCTGCCTTAGGCAGCCTGATGTGGCCTAGTCCACCATTTGGCTGCTGCCTAAGGGCAGCAGTCCCTCCCTCTTTAAACTTTTCCATACAAACATAACACACACACTTCTATAATACATCTCCCTCTTCTAACACAAACACAAATACTAACTACCACTCTCACAAAACAAAACACTAACACTCAAATACAAAGACACACACACATCTAATATATGTAAACATATATATCTAACATATCAAAATAGTCCAGCATATCAATATGTGTCAAGGTGACATGTTCATGCAAATAGGACACTTGTAGGCCAAGATACTTGGATACTAACATTGGTATCCAAATAGAAACCATTTTAAACATCCTAACTAAGATCAGTCCACTCTCTAACCATTCTAAAACTGAAATTAAGAGACAAAAATGCCTATTGGACATAAACACAAACACATGGGGTGTCCTATATTGGAAACCTCACAAGTAGGACACCAAACCTATTCAAACTTCCTAAAGAGGACTCTAAATAGCCTCAAAATAAAATCTAATGGTTGTACATGCATGGGGGTGGATCCTATGGATTCAAATCTAACTAAAATGCAATATAAATTGAAATAGAGGGGTGGTTATACCTATTGGGAGTGGGATCCCAATGATACACCCAAGGGACACGGTTCCGACAAGAAAGCTCCTCCAAAATGGACACCCTTCTTGCTCCTTGCTCCCAATCTTTGCTAGCACCTCCTCCTTGGTTGAATGAAAAGAAATGATGGAAGATTGGAAGAAGAATGGAAGGATTTGGAGATCAAAATTAAGAGGGAAGCTCTCAAGTTTGGGGAAGAACAAATTTGGAGAAAAAGAGGCAAGTGTGAAATGAAATTAATAGACACCTATCCCTCCTTGATGTGGCCGGCCAAGGGAAGCCCTAATAGGTTTATGAAATGTCTAAAATGCCCCCTTTCATCTCATTTGGGTCAACTTAAGTCATGTGAAGGTTTGGGGTCAAAAAGGTCATGTTTAAGTCTCTAATTTAACCATTCTAATCAAGTGGGATTAGTCTAAATACACTAACTTAATTAGTGGGGTTTGTGGGCCATGTCTAACTAATCTTGGGATCCCGACTAGAGTTTAAGCTACCCAGGTCACTAACACAAGTCGGAACGAGACGAAACTCAAACCCGACTAAACAAATCCCATAAAACCAATATTAAATTATAAAAATTCTCAAAGTATTGAAATATGGAAAATGACCATTTTACCCTCAACTTTAAAAACTGGGAATGACAAAAACACTGGTTTAGATACAGCTTATATGACAAGTTTTCTTGTTATCACACCTCTATCTGTCTTCACATACTTACATGTTCTCTCTATTACATTTATTGTTCCATATTTATCTGTTTCTTCTATTTGTACCTTGCCCGTTTATAAATTGCTCATCAAGTGTTATATTAATATTTACTATTTCATAGCAGCTGTCAATTAATTGGCTGATGTTAGTTCATGTACTTCATTCCAATCCTGACTAGACAACCATATTTTTTAGCGTTGTTATACCCCACATTCTCGGACCACGGGATGATGCTAGTTGAGACAGATCTCGATGTTCCATTGACCGTGAGTTGACCCCTGGGAGCTCTAGGCCATTATTCCTTATTTAGATTTTGTACTTCGTTATCGGATTTGTCTCTGATGCATCCTTGATATGTATGAACATTTGTAGATTATGGTTGATTCAGTGTTACTGCTATCTTTCTTATTCATATCTTCCTAGCTGTATGTGATTTGAGTACATGTTCTAGATCATATAAATTTGGTAGATATTATTGGGTACATGACAGTGTTCTACCGTCGATACTGCGGTGTAGGCTGGACGTGGCCTACGTACTCGTGCCGGAACATCCGGGTGCAGATCGTGACACTAAATTTATTGAAATGCCTATGGATGCCTCTAGAGAGGTACATGTACCTGAAAATGAAGACATCTCGATATTCTATGCATGTTCAAGTGAATTATGGAATAGGAAAGCACTTATCATCGATGACATATTTAGCTATGAAGTAGCTACTGAAATATCAAAGGACAATGATGATTGGGAAAATGAATCACGTAGTATAAATGAATGCCGACAAAGAAAACATTGGCCAATATAGAAATATTCTATTCAAGCAGAATTAAAATCTTCAGAAAACCATGGTATGTTTGGACCTATAATGGAAACACCAAAGGGCATAAACCATGTTGGTTTTAAATTGGTGTTCATAAGAAAACAAAATAAGAGGAACAAAGTTGAAAGATACAAAGTCTGACTTGTAGCACAAGGTTTCTTTCAAAGACCTATAATTGGCTATGTTGAGACATACTTTCCAGTTATGTATGTCATTACCTTTATATATCTAATTAGTCTCACAGTTTCTGAAAATCTTGATATGAGACTTATGGATGTTATAATTTCATATTTGAATGGAGGCTTAGATACTGACACCTATATAAAAATTCAAGAAGGATTTACAATGCTAGAGACTAAGTCAAAGGGCGTGTGTTCAACTAAACTTAGACGAGCATTATATGGGTTGAAATAATCCAAAATAATGTAGTATAATCGTCTTATTATATATTTGACTAAGGAATGATATAAAAAATAGTCAAATTTGCCTATGTGTGTCACTACCCGCTCCCGAATAATCGAATACGAGTCGAACACGTCCAGCCTTCGTTGATGGACACGACGAAGGAAGCTGTACAATACTAAGGAAAACTCCAAGTCACAATGTAATGTAAACATCCACAGCTTCTATATATAACATTCCCAGAAAGATCACCAATATCCATTCAACAAATTATACAATGCTATCCGGAGACAAATCCGATAAAATAAAATATACAATAGTGAAATCATAAAATACAATCTCCAAAAAATAAATGAAATAAATCATGCAATATCCAATGATATTACCATGCTCCATGTGGCCTCAAGCACCTGCAACGTATCCTGTCAGAAAAAGTGCAAAGTACAACCCCGACAAGAAACACTAAAAAATGTAAACTAAAATGCATGAAGAAAAACCATAATATGAACTATGGTACAAAACAGGAACATGAAACTGTAGTACATGAATAACGATGAAACTATGGTACCGGATCCAGAACAACGAACTATACTATCAGTGTAACATGCATTTGAAATAACTATCAGAATATGTGACCGACTGGGTAAACAAAGAACGATGATGGTACGGCTTAGAGTCCTACGTGCATGATTTGAGACCTAAGCTATTAGTCAATACCTAGCTAATGTAGGATTGGTCACATATCTGTAGTATTTTCCCACCCCAATGTATAAATAAAGAACACTGAAATGAACAACGAACGATAAACGATGAACGATGAACAATGAACAATGAACCATCGTGTGTACAACGTGTCAATATGAGAACATAAAACAAGACAGAAGTACAGAGTAAAGGTTTCGAGTCGGTGTACTTGCCTTGCTTGGAAGCACGGGAGTAGTACTGCATGAATCTGAATGATCGCCTAGTATTTGTACAATTTGTTAGGGCTTGAATTAGTGACATTATCTAACTATATTACTAGTCAAAAGCTATTTTGAATACTACCAATTATAGGTATAACTAGCTAACAATATACCTTTATCTAATTAAACAACTTCAATAACATATATAAATGAAAAAGAGTCTAAACCAAAATATTGTATACATATAATCCAATTTGCAAAATAATTTTAGATAGATGAAATCATTTCTTAGAAATATTTTGAAAGATAATAGTAATTACTAACTAGCCTAAATTTGTTTTAAAAAATATTTCATAGACTATAAAAATATTATCAATAAATACATTGGCAAGGAAAATAGCATTTTATTATTTAACTAAAATTTATTTAAAAATAACAAGGATTCATAACAATAATGATAATACAATATTTTAATAATCCAAAATCTAGCCCAAGCCCACAGTCTGTCCAAGACCTCATTTACCTACTGATGTTAACTTCTTTTCTCCCTAGCAGGCCCAAAATCCACAGTATATTCATATACCTAAGATTTAACAATTTTAAAAAGACCACAGTTTAATCCAACTAAGCTAGACTTGGCCATACAATTTAATGAAAACCCTTAATATCCAGCCATACAACAGACCACTCATTAGTTCAGCCGACAAAATGTATAAACTCACCCGGCCAATTCATCACCAACCCTCACATTTCTAGACTTAATACTCTCACCAGCCAACTTAAATACAAACTGACAGTCCTACTATGCTTAAGTCCAATTATAGCAGTCCAACTCTACCCCCTTCCAATTACATATATATTTAAACCTTTAATATTTCGGACCTAACCCTTCCCTACGTTCTCTTCCTGGCCCTTCAGATTTCGAATGGTCAAATGACCCTTCACATTTCTAACGGCCAAATGACCCTGCCAGCAATCCACTTCCTGATAGGAGCATATGGAATAACCATTCTACTCCCGAAAGGTCACATGTTCCCAACTACATCAAAACATAGCCATTCTCTCTCCTCCTTATTTCACTTCTTCAGCCTCTTCTTCTTCATCTTCATCTTCACAACCTCAAATTCTAATATCTTCCTCTCTCTATCACTCTTTATTTTCTCAAACTTTATATAGGAATCCCTATATCACACAAAACCAAAACCCCAAGATCTAGGAGAGGGAAACAAGTAGATCGAGACGGCGTTACCTCGACGGCGGGTTTGAAGACTCGGCGGTGGCAGTAAAAATGTTGTCGACGGTCGGAAGAGCTCCAACCCAGCGCGGCCATCAATGCTTGGCCCAACACAGGAAAGGAAGGCGAGGTCAACGAACCTCTGGAGGTGTCCTGACCGCTCGGACACGGCCGATTCAACTCAAATCTGTACCGGTGTAGTTCTTGGCGGTGCGACGACAAAAACTCCTCGGCGACGCAGTATCTTGGGGTCCGTTCATCTTCCTCGATGATAACTCAGGCCACAAAGAACAGGACTAGTGACAAGAAGTGGCGTTGTCTTCGAGGGCAGCAGCGTCGTGTCTCCAGATCTGATCTGGACGCGGAGTGGTCGACTCCGGTTCTTCGGCGCCTCTGGTTGTGACACCTGATGCGGATACGAGACTCGAAGGCAGCTAGATTCTCGAGGGGCGGCTCGATCTTCGAAGGGACGTCCTGGTTCATAAGGTGACGACACGTTCTCCAAAGGCCAGCACTCGGATCAAGGTCGATCTTCAAGCGGCGGTGATCTGGATACTACAGAGTGGTCCTTGCAACTCCGGCACTGTCAGTGGAGGCTCGAGTTCCCCGATGGTAGCCTGGCTTCTAACGAATGCTGGCTCGACGCGGAGCTCGAGGAGGTGGTGGTGAAGAACTCTGGTGTATTCCCGACGAGGGCACAGTGGCTCGAGACGGGGTCGAGCGGTGGTGCTCGGTTTCCTGGTGGTGGATGATGGATCGACGAATTTCGGTGAGGTCCGACGACTCACGGTGGCGCACGGCCAGGGAACGGTCGCATAGAGAGAAGAGAAAGGGGTTGGAAATGTATACTGTGATGTGTCAGAATCATTGGAAACAGTATACATTATATAATACAATATTGAATGTGCGTGTGTGTGTCCAGTAGGGAGTGGCAGTGTTGTAAATTAGTGTAGATCTGGGGCGTTTCCAAAGTGGCAGATGTGGTAAATAGCTACAGATCTGGGGTCAAGAAATTAAATGGTGTAACTAACTTATAACTGACTGCATAATTAATTAACCAACAGTTTAACTAACAATTAAAGGATTAATAACTAAATAACTGAATAGAAATTAAATATATAATATTTCTAACTGATTAACCAAATTCTGTTTTCCCCAACTAATTATTGCAATTAGCTATAACTAAATAGAATTAGCCCAAAGATATAGTAGATAATTCTCAGCAGGCATTGATCCGAAAGAAACTCAATAATCAATAAAAGTATCAGTAGGAGTAACTTAATTAACATGATACTATTAATTTAATAATAATAATTAAACCAATAATATGAACCAGAACCTGTTAGCTATAGAGAATTGATCAATTTAGGTTTGCAAGAATTTAAAAATATGAACTTGAATAATACCATACTTGTACATTATCTATTCAAATTAATTGCTTGGATTTATCAAAACCAAAGATAAAATTAAACATCAGAACTCAATCATTAGAATAAATCACTATTATTCAATATTAATTAAAAATGGAATTATTTGTTTTCAAAAATAAATTTACTTATTCAAACAAGTTTATAAAAGTCATTATCTTTCCAAGAAAGGAAAAGATATAGAAAATCCAGGAAATCCACAAAAATGAATTTAAGGAGTTTCAAATCTCCCCACCCCTAACAAAAATTTCGTCCTCAAAATTTCAGATGGCATGGCCTGTACAATTAAGGATAATCAAATATGAAAATGATTAAAACTAGCTAAATCTATAATCCAAATTTATGTACGACTTGTATAATCAAGTGATCTAGAAGGTTTAAAATTTAGACAAAATCGTGACTAAATAAAATTATGACATAAGTCTAATAAAATCGTTTAAGCAATAACTATAACGACTACGAAAAATGTGATCAAAATTATTTAGGCCGGATAAGTGCTAAAATATGCTAACTATAGAAATGATATGACTAAGAACAAGGACTTTGAAAATTCAAAATATGGGACCACTAACAAAATATATGCAATACATTAAATCAAACCATGAAAAAAATGGACTCACAGATATTAAGAAAGGTCCTGATAAATCAAGAGAAAATGGAATCAATTGCAAAGGTTCACATATGATCAATATCAAGATAATTTTTCGATAAAATTTTTCAATGGCGAAAAGAGATCAAAAATAGTATATAACACAGATATAAATTTTAATAGTATCCGGAAACTAAACATATCTGAAATCACTTTGCCTAGAGTTCCTGCCTCACCAGTGCAGTATACATCTGACTGTAGTGAACGTTTGGCTCGATGACTCAAATAATAATAAATTACTGAATATTTCTATCAACTATATCCATGTTATCAAAATAACTCAAGAGATTAATTTTTTTTTTGATTTTAGAACATAGCCTCAATAATATCCGAGAACCTATGAATACCTGAACTACTTCGACTCGGAGTTCATGCCTCGCCAGTGCGCAGCTAGCTGCAGTGACCCTGCGGTCTCCATAGTCCAGATAAATGACTGCAGTACGCATCTACCACGTCATAGTAGGTCATTGAATACTCTTTCAACTTTATCCACAAAATTTTAAAAGAAGTTTATAAAAATTCATATAAAATCTAAAAGTCATAATCATGATGGAAAATGAGGTAAGTATCTGCTCTTTAGAAAATAATGAGTTTTATAAGAAACACGTAGTAAGACAAGAAGACAACAAAACATATCTCAAATAGGAAACAAAATCTCGAATTTTGAAACAAAGTCTTGAATAACAGTAAGGAAATTTTTAAAAAAATTTTACGTGCTAAGAGAAAATCTAAAGACAGATCAAATATTGGTAATTAAAACAATTATACTAGCAAATTGTATATAGAAAATATCCTCAGAAGTTTCAAGTGTAAGAAAATTGATAACCTCAGTATTGCGTGTCTAACCCATCCTACAAAACAGAAATTGATTAGATAGGCCTAACTATACAGGATAATAAGCAAATTTAGTAAAACTATACCTATATCTATTTCCCACGAATCCTATGCTATAATGAGTTTTGCTTAGTCTAACAGGTTCCCCAATATCACTTTTACAGCCTAAGTGCCATTAGGACAGACCTGCATGGGCCACCACTAAAAACATGTCACGACCCGCTCCCGAATAATCGGACACAAGTCGTACACGCCCAGCCTCCGTCGATGGACACGATGAAGTAAGCTGTACAATACTAAGGAAAACTCCAAGTCACAATGTAATGTAAATATCCACAGCTTCAATATATAACGTTCCTAGAAAGATCACCAATATCCATTCGACAAATTATACAATGCTATCGAGAGACAAATTCGATAAAATAAAAAATACAATAGTGAAATCATAAAATACAATCTCCAAAAAATAAATAAAATAAATCCTACAATATCCAATGATATCACCGTGCTCCATGTGGCCTCAAGCACCTGCAATATATCCTGTCAGGAAAAGAGCAAAGTACAACCCCGACAAGAAGCACTAAACAATATAAACTAAAATGCATGAAGAAAAACCAAAATATGAACTATGGTACAAGACAAGAACATGAAACTGTAGTACATGAATAACGATAAAACTATGGTACCGGATCCAGAACAATGAACTATACTATCAGTGTAACATGTATTTGAAATAACTATCAGAATATGTGACCGGCTGGGTAAACAATGAACGATGATGGTACGACTTAGAGTCCCAGTGCACGATGTGAGACCTAAGCTATTAGTCAATGCCTAGCTAATGTAGGATTGGTCATATATCTGTAGTATTTTCCCACCCCAATGTATAAATAAAAAACACTGAACAATAAACAACGAATGATGAACGATGAACAATGAACCAACGTGTGTACAATGTGTCAATATGAGAACATAAGCAAGACAGAAGTACAGAGTAAAGGGTTCGAGTCGGTGTACTTGTCTTGCTTGGAAGCACGAGAGTAGTATTGCATGAATCTGAATGATCACGTAGTATTTGTATAATTTGTTAGGGTTTGAATTAATGACATTATCTAACTATATTACTAGTCAAAAGCTATTTTCAATACTACTAATTATAGGTACAACTAGCTAACTATATGCCTTTATCTAATTAAACAACTTCATTAACATATATAAATAAAAAAGAGTCTAAACCAAAATATTGTATACATATAATCCAGTTTACAAAATAATTTTAGATAGATGAAATCATTTCTTAGAAATATTTTGAAAGATAATAGTAATTACTAATAAGCCTGAATTTGTTTTAGAAAATATTTCATAGACTATAAAAACATTATCAATAAATACATTGGCAAGGAAAATAGCATTTTATCATTTAACTAAAATTTATTTAAAAATAACAAGGATTCATAACAATAATGATAATACAATATTTTAGTAATCCAAAATCTAGCCCAAGCCCACAGTTAGTCCAAGACCTCATTTACCTACTGATGTTAACTTCTATTCTCCCTAGCAGGCCCAAAATCCACAGTATATTTACATACCTAAGATTTAACAATTTCAAAAAGACCACTGTTTAATCCAACTAAGCTAGACTTGGCCATACAATTTAATGAAACCCCTTAATATCCATCCATACAACAAACCACTCATTAGTTCAGCCGACAAAATGTATAAACTCACCCGGCCAATTCATCACCAACCCTCACATTTCTAGACTTAATACTCTCACCAGCCAACTTAAATACAAACTGACAGTCCCACTATGCTTAAGTCCAATTATAGCAGTCCAAGTCTACCCCCTTCCAATTACATATATATTTAAACCTTTAATATTTTGGACCTAACCTTTCCCTACGTTCTCTTCCTGGCCTTCAGATTTCGAATGGTCAAATGACCCCTCACATTTATAATGGCCAAATGACCCTGCCAGCAATCCACTTCCTAATAGGAGCATATGGAATAACCATTCTACTCCCGAAAGGTTACATGTTCCCAACTACATCAAAACATAGCCACTCTCTCTCCTCCTTATTTCACTTCTTCAGCCTCTTCTTCTTCATCTTTACAGCCTCAAATTCTAATGTCTTCCTCTCTCTATCACTCTTCATTTTCATAAACTTCATATAGGAATCCCTATAACACACAAAACCAAAACCCCAAGATCCAGAAGAGAGAAACAAGTAGATCGAGACGACGTTATGTCGGCGGTGGGTCTGAAGACTCGGCGGTGGCAGTGAAGATGTCGTCGACGGTTGGGAGAGCTCCAACCCAGCATGGCCATCAATACTTGGCCCAACCCAGGAAGGGAAGGCGAGGTCAGCGAACCTCTGGAGGTTTTCTGACCGTTCGGACACGGCCGATTCAACTCGACTCTCTTTCGATGGAGTTCTTGGCGGTGCGACGATGAAAACCCCTCGGCGACGCAGTATCTTAGGGTCCGTTCGTCCTCCTCAAGGACAACTCAGGCCACAAAGAATATTACTAGTGATAAAAAGTGGTGTTGTCTTCGAGGACAGTAGCGTCGTGTCTCCATATCTGATCTGGACGCAGAGTGGTCGACTCCGGCTCTCCGACTCCTCTGGTTATGATACTTGATACGGAAACGAGACTCAAAGGCGGCTAGAGTCTCGAGGTGCGGCTCGATCTTCGAAGGGACGTCCTGGTTCATAAGGTGACGGCACGTTCTCTGAAGGCCAGCTCTCGGATCAAGGTCGATCTTCAAACGGCGGCGATCTGGATACTACAGAGTGGTCCTAGCAACTCCGGCACTGTCGGTGGAGGCTCGAGTTCCCCAGTGGTGGCCTGGCTTCTGACGAACGCTGGCTCGACGCGAAGCTCGAGGAGGTGGTGGTGAGGAACTCTAGTGTATTCTCGACGAGGGCACAGTAGCTCGAGACGGGATCGAGCCGTGGTGCTCGACTTCCTGGTGGTGGATGATGGATCGACGAATTCCGGCGAGGTCCGACGGCTCATGGTGGCGCACGGCCAGGGAACGACCGCAGAGAGAGAAGAGAGAGGGGTTGGAAATATGTACTGTGATGTGTCAAAATCATTAGAAACTGTGTACATTATATAATAAAATATTAAATGTGCGTATGTGTGTCCAGTAGGGAATAGCAATACTGTAAATTAGTGTAGATCTAGGGCATTTCCAAAATGGCATATGTGGCAAATTGCTACAGATCTGGGGTAAAGAAAATAAATGGTGTAACTAACTTGTAACTGACTGCATAATTAATTAACCAACAATTTAACTAACAATTAAAGGATTAATAACTAAATAACTGAATAAAAATTAAATATATAATATTTCTAACTGATTAACCAAATTTTGTTTTCCCCAACTAATTATTTCAGTCATCTATAACTAAACAGAATTAGCCCAAATTCTGTTTTCCCCAACTAATTAAATATATATTATTCACCCCTTTTACGCCCACGCATTACGTGCCAGCGTATTATTCAGCCTTTTTACGCTCACGTCTTAACGTGCTTGTGTAGTGCCCCTTTTACGCACACGCAATTGCGTGCTAGCGTATTCGAACTTTGCGCCAAATCCATTCGAACTCTATGCCGGGACCCTCCCACTCGCGTAGAGTCGCACTCGCGTAGACTTTGGCTCGAGTAGACTCTCGCATGCGTAGAGTTTCGCTCGGGTGTTTGCGCGCGTAAAATTCTACCCGCGTAAAATTCTTACGTGCGTGTAATTTCACTTGCGTATAACCCGGCTAGCGTAGAGGCTCACTCGCGTAGAGCTATCTCTCCCTTGCTCTTGCTCGCGTAGAGCCGCTTTATGCTTGAGGCCCTCGGCCTAGCGTAGAGGCTCACTCGCGTAGAGCCTTGAGCCCTTGTGTACCTGATTATCTTTTATGCCTTATACTGTTCATGAATTGACAAGCACAGATTGAGCGATATGACCGGACTAATAATGGTACATGACATGACATGGTATGATATAACAAGATATGATAAGTACGCACCATGTTAACTATTGAAAGCTGTTGCGACGGCTTGCATGACATGACTGTAATAAATGGCTTGGACACCGTAGACGATTGTGTTTGTACAAATAAACCAGTATTGTCTTACATCATGTCTAGGACAGGGACCTTTGAGTACCCCGGTCAGGGGTACCTACTGAAATTGACTAAAGCTAATAACTAGAATAATCCAGTAGTCATAAAGAGATTTTTCAGCTACAGGCAATCCCGTTATCTGGGCGCCCCATCATGGGATTTGTAGCCTACCGTCGAGTAGGGCATATTTTCAGCACATTGTCTTGTCTTGCACCCACCAAGCTACTTAAGGGTACATATGATCTTGGACAATATACCCGCATGAATTCAATCCCCTAATTGCGTCTGGATAACCTGGATGGTCTGCAGGACTTGTGGCTGTTGGAATAATCTTATTGCATCGTACGAGTAACTAAGTCTGTGATAACCCTAGTTAGTTAAAGTATCAAGCCGTACTCCTTGCTTGGCCGTGATTAATTGGATGGAGTCTAGCCCAGCTTCGTCTCGTCCTGATCCTGTACAAGATTATGACATGACATGATTACTTATGCTTGCCATAACAATAATGATCAGGGGACCAGTTCTGTTCAGGCGAAGGGTTACAACCCCGGTCCTTGTTTGGTTTAAGGGTTGTAACCTGGCTCTCGGAGCAGTTCTGTGTCCTCTCTTCATTTATTGTCTTATTGCACCCCATGTCATGCTCGTCAAGTTTTACCTTACTTCAATAAGCATGATTATTTATGCTTGCCTTAACAATAAAGATCAGGGGCAAGGTTCTGTTCAGGTGAAGGATTACAACTCTGGTCCTTGTTTGGTTTAAGGGTTCTAACCTGGCTCTCGGAGCAGTTCCGTGTCCTCTTTTTTTTATTGTCTTATTTTACCCTATGTCAAGCTTATCATGTTTTACCTTCATCAGCAGTATTTGAGACGGGTTTCTATTCAGGTGAAGGGTTACAACCCCGGTCCTTATTTGGTTTAAGGGTTGTGACCTGGCTACTTGAATGGTTTCCTCATACTCAATTCACTGTTGTTGGCTCTGTATTATCAGTTTTCTTTATAAATAATTACCTTTAATATTCATTTATTATATGCTGGTTTTAGTTCCCAAGTGAAGCTTCCTTTGTGGCACTTGCTCTTTCTGGGGTCTGACCCAGCTGCTTTTGTATGGCCAGATATCGGAGCAGCTCCAGAGGATCTACCTACCTTTCAGCCAGATGGTGACCACCAGGCGTAACCCTGGCAACAAGTGGGTTTATTTTTGGCTCTCCCACTCTATTTTAAAATTATTCTTTTGAGGCGTTTAGCCGACGAGCACGTGTTTAGCTCGATTGCACCTTTATTTACTGTTTGCCTATGGGCTGTAACATGATTGACAAATCCTAGGGTTGATCATGTATGACTGAAACTCTTGCTAGTCTTGACGTTTGTACGACTAGCTTCATGATCGTCCAAGTATGTAATATATGGAACGCCTTACTATTATATATTTGGTGTTCTGACATCTTGTAAACTATTATTGCTTGCTTGATATTGAGACAATAGGCTTGTTCATGACCATAGGAGACTGATGGCTTGTAGTTAAACCCTCATGTATCTAGATAGTCGTGACCGTATAGCGAGGTGGGTTGCACTATAATATACGTAGTTGGCTATGTACGCCCCCGCTCTCCAGTATTCTGGTTCTGGGTGTTACATGGTTTAAGTGGTGGCCCATATAGGTCTTGAAAATTAATATATGTGAGGGTTTACCGGATAGATGTCTCAATCAGTACTTGCCCTTGATCTCTGCTCGTATCCTCTTAATCCCTGAATTCTTGACCTGATCACATGCTTGTATCTTTGATCTGTCCTGGTCCTTCCTTATTGTTTTCTATGTCGTCTTCTTCAGCGATATTGTTCCTGGTCCTACCAATCGGCAAGGCGGCGCACCTCCCGTGGACCAGCAACAACCTGGAGATCAAGCCCAGCATTCAGGAGTAGCCTCCAGAGTCCTGCCTACTGGGGGTCAAGAGCCACCAGTTCATCCAGTCCAGCCTGCAGAACCTTATGATGGCACTTTGGTAGGCCTCATCAGGACATTGTTAGCTTCTCAAGATCGTCGAGGCGATGTATTGCACCAGGCAGCGACAGATGCTCTGACCAGAGGAGGTCATCAAGGTAACAGTGCAGCCAACAGCTTCAAGCGTTTGAACCCTCCCTTCTTCGATGGTAGCGAAGATGCTGTTGCCGCAGATGCTTGGCTGCAAGATACAGAAGTGATTCTAGAAGCGGCAAAGATGCCCGAGAATGAGAAGGTGGCCGTAGTGCGCCTATAGTTATTGGATCTAGCCCGCAGCTGGTGGGCGGCACAAGCCGTTGGATTAGTGGCACCTATTACCTGGACAGTATTTTGTGAGAGATTCCAGACCAAGTACTTCGATGCTGTAGCTCGGTATGATCTACAGACGAGGTTCACAAATCTGAAGCATATGGGCAGGACGGTCGACGGATTTACGGCCGAGTTTTCAAGACTTAGTCGATTTGCTCCCACCTTGGTAGCAACCGAGTTCGATAGAGCCCAGCGGTTCCAGCAGGGGCTCAATCTAGAGATTTTATTGGCAGTGGAGCAGTTTGAGCATCAAACTTTTGATGCAGTATAGAGAGCAGCTATGAAGCATGAGTATACTTTCCAGAGGATCGTGGATAGGACCGGGGTTCGGAAGCGATCCTACAGTCAGATGAATCAGCCTTCAGCACCAGTCCCGACAGCTAGGGCTTTGACCATTGGAGCTCCTGAAGAACAAATAGGCAACTCTAGAGGGGGTGAATAGAGTTTATGACAATAATGTCCAATTAAAAATTAAACTCTTTTACCAACAGTAAATAATCAGGGTAAATGCGGAAATAGTAAAGAGTGAGAAAGCATACGTAAACACAGCCGATTTTAACCTGGTTTCCCTCGTGGAGGACTAGTCCAGGCCTGAGAACTTTAGCTGAGGATTAAATCCACTATTTGTGAAGTAGTAGTTACACCCCGTGCCTTTTCTTCAGAAGAGTACGTCAACTTCTTACAGAGATAGCAGTGATGATGCTTGGAATTTTCGAAGCGACTTCTTGAACTCTTGCACAAACTACTAACTGAAAAGCACTGAGCACTTTGAGGCTTAGAGAGCTTGTGGCTAGTAGATGAGAAGGGTATGGCTTGTATAAGGCTTTAGAGAGAAGAGAAGAGAAGATTGGATGATTGAAAATGGGAGAATTCATGGCCTATTTATAGGATACCAGATAGACAGAATTCGACCAGAATTCTGGGTCAAATATTCAAAAATTTGGCCGTTGGACAACTTGCATCCATCCAACCCTAAAAATTAGGGTCCTGGATTTTAGGAGGCAGAGTGCGGCCCAAACTCTATGTGAAGACAGAGTTCGGCCCGAACTCTGTCTCCAGAGCACAGAACTGGTCTCATGGATAAATGGGCTTATTTTAATTTTTATGGAGCTTTTGATTTGAGGTATGGGTATAGGTTAAGTCTCAAATTGCTCAGTACAACTCAGTTTACATATGTCTAGACTCAATAAAAATGTTAAATACAGACTTAAAACATTTAACATAGCAGGTGCGAGCTGTCGTCCGTCTTGTACTGAGTTCAGTCTTCATGTGTCATATTGAAATATTACAAGTATCATGTCGTCAATTGTATCAATATTTGGTTGACTGTGATTTTGTGTCAACAATCTTTCCCATATTGATAATTGACAAAATGATATTTGTATATTCAATATTCATACCTGAAACATTAAAGAGCAGTAGCGTAGCTCCCCCGTAATCAGTACAGAGCTGTCAATAGCTCCCCGTAAATATTGCTCTGTTCCTGTTGTCCTGATACAAACATTCTTTCCCAAAGCACAGATACACAATGATATGATATGATGATGAATATAGAAAAATATTTCTCCCCCTTTTGGCATTTATCAAACAACCAGAAATAATGACTGGCAAGCACACCAAAAATAATAATAATAATAATAAACTGCATAAACTGATAAACGATAGAATAAAATGTCTCAAGAGTCACATAAAAAGTTCTAATACAACCAAAGAGCAGAATAAAAACAACTACATCAACTAAAAATGCAATCGATACGGTATTCATCGCGAGCAGGGTCCCGCTCCATAGGAATAGGCATAGAAGGATGCCAGGACATAGAGTACCGAATATCGTGCAGTGAGTTGCTGATGGCACTCATCTGCAGGGTGGTCCGATAGTCAAGCTGAGTCCAACGATCATCCTCTAAAGTGAATTGATCACGTAGCATAGTCTGTAGTGACTCAAGAGTAGCAGGAGGAGGAGGCGCATCCTGTCCAAGAGGAGGTGCGTCGGGCTCATCGTCAGAGTGCTCAGACGCAGCAGGTGAGCCAACTTCTGCCAGAAGCCGCCGTACCTTAGAGTGGAAGGCAGGGGCAGGTAGGAATTGGCACTCATCAAGAGGTACACGAAAGGCACGAAAGATCATAGGAAGATAAAGAGCATAAACCAAGGATCTTGGCTTCTTCCTAGCATTAATCATCCAGTCCATAATGGTATGTGGAAGATTAAAAGGAACATAAAAATGGAGGTGGTACAAAGCAGAGATTTTAAAGTATGTTACCTCATCAGTTGATCCTGCTTTGGGCAGAATTGTGTTAAAAACAATGCGATAAAGTTCATAAAAGTAAGGATTGAGAAACTTGGCGAGAAGCTTTCCAGGACGTGTGTTAGGAGTACACAAATCATCCTTAAAGCTTTCTAGGGATGACCCATCGGGGAATTGGAACTTGCGAGCTTCAACAAGTTTATCCCATGAGTTTGGCTCCAGAATTTCAAGGTATTCGGCCAAGTCAAAATTATCAAAAGAAATATCATTGCCCGTAACACGTGAAAATAGATGTGTATCATTGTGAGTAAGGTTGCAATAAAACATTTGGATGGCATTGAGATATATAACCGAATTGGTAGTGACAAGTTCATCAAGACATAGATCATGAAACAATGAATCATATTATGAAAAGATAGTAAAATTTATAGGATGACCCGCATACACAGGACGTAATCGAAAATCACTAAACCACTCATTGGAAGCATCTAGTGATATAAATATTCGGTCATTGTACATGTTGGGGTCGAGTGGACGAGGTGGGTTAAACAACGGGTGAATAGGTTGTTGATTAGATTGTTCAACGGGTTGTTCAACACGAGGAGGAGCATTCGAAGAGGACGCACCCTCGGTTCGAAGTCTCTTTCCTCTATTGAACAACTTGGGAGTCATAAAATAATAAAAACAATTATGGAAATTTAGATGGAAAGAAGTGTAAATATATACCTCAATTTATTGATGAAAGATGAAAGAGAATGGTGAGAGAATCCCGCTCCTCGAATTTTGAGAAGAAAGATGCACTAGTATGGAACTAGGGTTAGGGTTTGAAGAGAAGTAGTTTGGAGAAGTTTAGAAGGTGGCAATGGAAGAGAAAGAAGAGGAGAACCCAGTTTTAAGTGTAAGGGCTCGAATGGTCGGAACAATTTTGGACCATTGGATTAAAGTTTGATCAACGGCTGAGCCTGCGTTCGATTCTGGAAGGACCAAACCAAATTCGGCCCGAACTCTGGGTTAGGCAGAGTTTGGCCCAAATTCTGGTTTCTATAGCCAGAACAGAAATCAGGCTAAAAAGAAGTTTGATCAAATAAGTGAGACTAAAAGGAATACGATAATGGATAGATGCATATACAAAATGAGAAAACCAAGTAGAAAAAAGCAAAAAGTCAACGCTGAATCAAAGTGAAGTTTAAAAATTTAAATTTTAGCATGTGACAAATAAAAGTATACCATGTAATAAACAAGGAATTATGCCATAATTTAATATTTTGAAGCTGCCATGGGGTAGCTGCAGGGGCCGGATCCCAGCTAGCGGTAGTCCTGAGGACTAGTGCACCGTGTCGCTTAGGCTTTTACGCCTTGTAGTCAGAAGGACCCTTTCGGCTTGTACCCATAGCAATTTCATCACAAAGAATCAAGGCATAATCGATATTTATGCAGGTTACTTTAATGAATAACAGCTTCATCCAAAATTCCTAGTTCATGACAAAGAAAGTTGAAACGCTCTTCGGATAGTGGTTTTGTAAAGAAATCTGCTAGCTGATGATCAGTGTTAATAAATTCTAAGTTAATAGTGCCATTTTACTGGTGATCACGCAAAAAGTGGTGACGTATTTCAATGTTTTTCGTGCGTGAGTGACATATGGGGATCTTAGTGAGATTTATAGCACTAGTGTTGTCACAAAATATAGGAATGTGCATAAAAGATAAGTTATAGTCTTCAAGGGTTTGCTTCATCCACAGAATTTGTGCACAACAATGACCAGCTGCGATATATTCAGCTTCTGTTGTGGATAGTGCGACATAATTCTGCTTCTTGCTAAACCAAGAGACTAGAGCCTTTCCTAATAAATTACAAGTGCCGCTCGTACTTTTACGGTCGACCTTGCATTCGGCGAAATCAGCATCAGAGTAACCAATGAGGTCAAATGATGTTGATTTGGGATACCATAGGCCCACTGTAACCATACCCTTAAGGTATCGACAGATACGCTTAACGAAAGACATGTGTGATTCCTTAGGATTAGCTTGATATCTAACACACAGACAAACGCTAAACATAATATTAGGGCGACTAGCAGTTAAATACAGTAGACTGCCTATCATACCTCGATACTTACGTTGATCCACAGGTTTGCCACTTTCATATGGTTCTAGTTTAGTTGTAGTAGCCATTGGAGTGCTGAATGGTTTGACGTTGTCAAGGTCAAATTTCTTCAGCATGTCCTTTGTATACTTCGACTGACAGATGAAAGTTCTATTTGATGTTTGTTTGACTTGCAGTCCAAGAAACTAATTGAGCTCCCCCATCATGCTCATCTCAAACTCGGTCTGCATACACTTGGCAAAATCTTGACAGAGAGTTTAATAAGTAGAACCAAATATAATATCATCATCGTAAATTTATACTAAGAGAATAGTGTCTTTGAAAGATTTTATAAAAAATGTAGTGTCAACTTTCCCTTTTGAAAAACCTTTTTCAAGCAAAAAATTGCTTAGCCGTTCATACCAAGCTCTAGGGGCTTGTTTGAGGCCATATAGCGCTTTCTTGAGCTTGAAAACATGGTCGGGAAATTTATGATTTTCAAAACCAGGGGGTTGTTTTACAAAAACGTCCTCCTTAATAAATACATTCAAGAAAGCACTTTTAACATCCATTTAAAATTTTGAAAGCTAGCAAATGCGTAAAGCATCCGAATGGATTCCAATCTCGCAACAGGAGCATACGTCTCATCGTAGTCGATACCTTCCTCTTGGTTGTATCCTTGAGCTACTAGACGAGCTTTGTTGCGTATAACTGAACCATCTTCATTTACTTGGTTTCGAAAAACCTATTTAGTACCAATAATTGAGTGATTTACCGGCCTAGGAACAAGTTCCCCAACTTGGCTCCTCTCGAATTTGTTGAGTTCTTCTTGCATGGCAGAAATCCAAAATTCATCATTAAAAGCTTCTAAAATATTTTTCAGCTTAATTTGTGAAATGAAGGCAGTACTAGCAATGGAGTCTCTTAATGATGATCTAGTACTTACTCAGCGTGAAACCTCACATATAACCAAGTTTTCTGGATGTGATGGCTTGAAAGAGAATTTCTTTGGCAAGCCCTCCAGTAAATTAGTTTCAGTGGTGGTATTCATCGGAGTAGATGTTAATGGCTCAACATCATCATCAAGAGTAGTTGCTACACTGTTATCCTTATCAAAAGTCACATTGGTAGACTCTTCCACAATTAATGATCGTTTGTTGAATACTCTATATCCCTTGCTCTTGGCAGCATAGCCAAGGAAAATACCATCGTCAGCTTTGGCATCAAATTTGCCTAAGTTGTCTTTGGTGTTAAGGATAAAACATTGACAACCAAAAACTCTAAACTATGAAACGTTTGGAGTTCTTCCAAACCAAAGCTCATAGGGTATTTTCTTCGTAATAGGACGAATAAGTACCCTATTTAAAATGTGGTACGATGTACTGACAGCTTCAACCCAAAAATATTTTGGAAGTAAAAATTTATTCAGCATGACTCTAGCCATAACGCCAAGAGTCCTATTCTTCCGCTCCACAACACTATTTTGTTGAGGTGTTCTTGGACACGAAAACTCATAATCGAAACCATTTAAATCACAAAACTTTTTAAAATCAGTATTTTCGAATTCGCCTCCATGATCACTTCGGATTAGAGTGATCATGTAGCCTTTTTCGTTTTGAACCTTTTTAGCAAAAAATTTGAAAACTGAAATGACATCACTTTTGTCTGTAAGAAAGAAAACCCAAGTAAATCTAGAAAAGTCATCTACTATAACAAAAGCGTAGAATTTTCCACCAAGACTGGCTACTCTACTAGGGCCAAATAAATCCATATGAAGTAATTGCAAGGGTCTAGTAGTACTTACAGAGTTTATAGAATAAAATGAGGACTTGGTTGTCTTATTCAACTCACATTCGGCACATATCGTATCCTTTTTGAATGTGATGTCGGGCAAGCCTCTGACTAGCTTTTTAGTCGATAGCCTTTATATAGTATCTGTATCGGCATGACCAAGACGTTGGTGCCATAGTAATCTTTCATCCTTATGAGCATAGAGACATCTTCCTGTAATGTTAGTATCTCTCGATAGATAGAAAATGTAAATGTTATCCTCTCTTATCCCTTCAAAAGCGATGTCTCCTCTTGACCTATCATAAATGTAGCATTTATTTTGTCCAAAGTTAATATTATATCCATGATCAGCAAGATTACTTATGCTGAACAGGTTATGCTTTAACTCGATCACTAGACAGACATCCTTTATTACAGGAGAATGAGGATGACCAATAGTACCATTACCAATAATATACCCTTTTAGGTTGTTGCCGAAGGATACATACCCTTCCCTCTTCATCGATAGTGATGTGAAAAGATTTGCATCTCCCGTCATATGTCACAAGCATCCACTATCGAGAATCTACTTACTCTTAGTTGAGGAGGGAAGGTCCACCTACAGCAAGGGTAGATGTGACCTTTGGTACCCAAGTTCTTGAGGGTCCTGAAAAGTTAGTTTTCGACAACCATGCATATATGTTTCTATCTACTAATCTCCTAACTCTACATCGTGGTGAGATGTGTCCATGTAATCCACAATAAGTACAAATAGCATTCCTATTTATGTTAGGAGCATGTTGATGATGTTTATATGTAGAGTGGTGGGGAGTAGCATGATGTTGATGTCTATATGTAGCATGGTAAGAGTGGTGTGGAGCAGCATGATGATGATTATATGTGGCTGCAGGATGATGTTTATATCCATATACAGTATGATGGTGATTTTGTTTATGTGCAACATAGTGATGATTGTATCTATGTGTAGCATGGTGATTATGTGTCATATAAGAATTATTTCTACGTGCCTGTGGTTTGTGTGCTTTATGAATGTGGGTGTAGATATAAGCATGATTACGTGCTGTAGGTGGATGACGTGTTTGACTAGTATGAGTAGTGTTGTGCTTTGTGTGTGTCTCATGTGATTGGGTTTGAGGTTGAGCAACCTGTTTTTCCAATCTAGTCTCTAATTTCTTAGAGACAGCCTGCAGTTCATTAATATTAGTATTCAAACCATAAATCTTAGTGATAGAGATCTTGTGTCTATTCTTTTCTTCAACAATCTCAGTGTTGAGTGCTGTGATCTCTTGTGTTTGCTTTTCAATACGTGCTTCGGCATCATGTAGGCTTAATTTAAGCTTAGACACCTCATTTGTGACTTCCATGGGTGAAGTGTCTCTAATATTATCAAGCAATAAAGAGAGTCTTTGAATCTCGACTTCATAACTTTTGATCTTCTCCTTGGCGTGTTAATATTTACTAATGACTTTCTTGTGGTCATTGAGTAAATCATTAAAAGCATCACCAAGTTCGTCAAAAGTGAAATCATCGAGAGTTTCGCTAGTTCCCTGGTCGGATGTAGCCCTTAGGCAAACATTGGCGGTGTCTTGAGGAGAGTCATTTTCTTTCTCAGAGTCACTAGCTTCGCTTTCATGCCAAATACTTGTGTTGGCATATTTTCTTGAGGAAGCCTTCTTGTATGGTTTCTCATATCGGTTGCTCTTCTTTGCGAATGGACAGTCTTTTCGGACGTGTCCAGTCTTCTTACAACCATAGCATGTTGGCTCTTCTTCATTATCTTCTTGCGGTTCCTTCTTTCTTCGATTGAAGCAAAGGAATTTCTTGAAGTTGCGGACAAGGAGAGCTTGATCATCATCTTCCGAGTTGTCGTCATCCGTCTCTTCATGATCAGACCTTCGTCGGTGAGCTTTAAGGGCAATCTCCTTTGCCTTAGGAGCAGGCTCTTTAAAGTTTTTGAGGTCAAGCTCATGAGTCATCAGCTTTCCCATCAAAGTCTCCATGGACATAGTCGTGAGATCATTTTCTTCTATGATGGCTGTCACCTTAGGGTTCCAAATCTTTGGTAGCCCTCTAAGTAGCTTGCGGATCTTTTCGTGATTTGTATATTGCTTACCGAGAGAAGACAGGGGGTTGATGATGTCGAGGAATCTTGTAAACATTTATGTGATCATCTCATTTGGCTTCATCTTGAATGCCTCATATTCTTGAGTGAGGCGACTTATTTTTGACTCCTTGACTTGGGTGGTTCCTTCATGTGTTACTTCTAGAAGTCTCCATACTTCGTGAGAGGTGGTGCATGTTGAGACCCTGTTAAACTTATTCCTATCTATAGCACAGAATAAAGCATTAATAGCTCTCGCGTCTAGACTCGCCTGTTTCTTCTCTTTGTCAGAATATTTGTCATGTGGTTTCTCAACGAGATCACCATTGACAACTATCCCGGCGGGCTTTTTGTAACCATCGGTAACAATGGTCCACAGGTCAAAGTCTAGCAACTTGAGATAAAAGTTCATCCTTGTTTTCCAATAGGTGTAGTTTGTCCCATCAAATAGGAGAGGCCTATGAGTGGACTGCCCTTCACCGTGATTGGAAATTATGGATTGTGTGGTTGCCATGGATCAACTCTAGGATGTTAGTCCTTGTTGAGAGAACAGAGCTCTGACACCAATTGAAGAATAAATAGGCAACTCTAGAGGGGGGGTGAATAGAGTTTATGACAATAATGTCCAATTAAAAATTAAACTCTTTTACCAACAGTAAATAATCAGAGTAAATGCAAAAATAGTAAAGAGTGAGAAAGCATACGCAAATACAGCCAATTTTAACCTGGTTTCCCTCGTGGAGGACTAGTCCAGGCCTGAGAACTCCAGCTCAGGAATAAATCCACTATTTGTGAAATAGTAGTGACATCCCGTGCCTTTTTTTCAGAAGAGCACGTCAACTTCTTACAGAGATCGTAGTGGCGATGCTTGGAATTTTCCAAACGACTTCTTGAAGTCTTGCACAAACTCCTAACTGAAAAGTACTGAGTACATTGAGGCTTACAGAGCTTGTAGTTAGTAGATGAGAAGGGTATGGCTTGTATAAGGCTTTAGAGAGAAGAGAAGAGAAGATTGGATGATTAAAAATGGGAGAATTCATAGCCTATTTATAGGATACCAGATAGGCAGAATTTGGCCAGAATTCTGGGTCAATTATTTAAAAATTTGGCCGTTGGACAACTTGCATCCAGCTAACCCTAAAAATTAGGGTCCTGGATTTTAGGAGGCAGAGTTCGGCCTGAACTCTATGTGGAGGCAGAGTTCGGCCCGAACTCTGTCTCCAGAGCACAGAACTGGTCCAATGGGTAAATGGGCTTATTTGTATTTTCGTAGAGCTTTTGATTTGAGGTATGGGTATAAGTTAAGTCTCAAATTGCTCAGTATGACTCAGTTTACATATGTCTAGACTCAATAAAAATATAAAATACAGACTTAAAACATTTAATATAGTAGGTACGAGCTGTCGTCCGTCTTGTACTGAGTTCAGTCTTCATGTGTCGTATTAAAATATTACAAGTATCATGTCGTCAATTGTATCAATATTTGTTGACTATGATTTTGTGTCAATAGCTCCGAGGCGGGCGACCTCAGTGACATCGATTCAACATTCAACCCCGATGCACCCTCAGTAGCAGAAGCAGAAGCACTCTTCCGCAATGGGATGTTCACACTGCGGGAAGCCAGGACATGTGGTATCAGAGTTTTGCAGAGCATAGGGATTGTGCTTGGTTTGTGGTGCCCCGGACCACAGGTGAGGTGGTGGCAGGTTCTATTCTCGTCAACACCTTTCTGACTTTAGTGTTATTTGATTCTGGTGCATCGTATTCATTTATGTCTGTACGATTCGTGACACGGATAGGACTGGAGTCCGAGTCATTATCAGTAAGGCTCAATATACTTACTGGTAATGGACTTGTGGGAGTCGATAGAGTATTTTCTTCGTGTCGGATCGTAGTTAGCGGTAGAGAATTCCCCGCTAGATTGATAGAGTTTCCGATAGCCGATTATGATGTGGTCTTTGGGATGGATTGGTTGAGAGACTAGTATGCTAGGATAGACTGCCATATTGGCAGGGTTGTTTTTAGCATTCCAGGCGAGCCAGAGTTTTCCTTTTTTCGAGGCAAAGTTGAACTTTCTTCTCCGGTATTGCGGATGGCAGTAGCAGCAGTGCAGTTACTCCGGATAGTTGAAGAGTTTCCAGATGTTTTTCCCGAAGAGCTTCCAGGAATACTGCCAGAGTGAGAGATCGAGTTTACCATAGAATTGATCCCAGGGACAGCCCCAGTATCAGAGAGAGTCTACTGGATGGCGCCATCAGAGCTAGAGATATTATACAAGATTATTGAAGAACTTAGAACCAAGGGATTTATCCGAGCTAGAGGATCGCCTTGGGAAGCCCCGATGCTTCTTATAAAAAAGAAGGATGGTATGTCCAGGTTATGTGTAGATTATCGTACCTTGAATTCAGTGACAATCAAGAACAAATACCCTCTCTCGAGGATAGATGACTTGTTTGATCAACTCAAGGGGCATCAGTATTCTCGAAGATTGACTTACGGTCAGGATACCTTCAGATCAGAGTCAGAGAGCAGGATATCTCGAAGACAGCTTTCAGATCTAGATATGGGCATTGGGAGTTCCTTGTTATGCCATTTGGAGCAACCAATGCGCCAGCTGTATTCATGGACCTCATGAATCGTATCTTCATGTCTTACTTGGATCAGTTCATGATTATGTTCATAGATGACTTCCTGGTATACAGCAAGAGTGAAGCGGAGCATAAGCAGCATCTCAGAGTTGTCCTCCAGATTTTCAGAGAGCACCCGTTGTATGCCAAGTTCAGTAAATGCGAGTTCTGGCTTGATCGCATTTCGTACTTGGGTCATATCATCACCATATGAGGAGTAGAAGTGAATCCCCAGAAGATAGTAGCCATTGAGACATGGCCAGTACCTAGCACAGTTGCAGAAGTTCGTAGTTTTCTTGGCTTGGCCGGCTACTACCGACGATTTGTTTCAGGCTTTGCTCGGATTTCAGCACTATTGACCCAGTTGACCCGCAAAGATGTGCAGTTTGCTTGGACAGCAGAATGTCAGGATTTTTTTGAGAAGTTGAAGCGAGGCTTGATGACAACACCTATTCTCACGCTTCCAGATGGAACCAAGGGATTCTCAGTGTATTGTGATGCTTCAGACAGAGGTTTGGGATGTGTTCTGATGCGGCATGGAAAGGTAATAGCTTATGCGTCACGTCAACTTTGTGATCATGAGAGAAATTACCCAACCCATGACTTAGAGTTAGCAGCAGTAGTGTTTTCACTTAAGCTTTGGAGTACGGAGATAGAGTAGAGATTTTTACCGACCACAAGAGCCTGAAGTATGTGTTCACTCAGAAGGATCTTAACATGCATCAGAGGAGGTGGCTAGAGCTACTTGTGGATTATGATGTCAACCTGCAGTATCATCCTGGGAAGGCCAACATTGTTGCAGATGCATTGAGCAGAAGTGCTGGGGTTTATTTCCTCATAGTGCAACCAAAGCTATTAGCAGATCTTCAGAAGATGGGCATAGAAGTTGTCCTTCCTACCAATGTGGCATTGATGGCCAGCATGCAAGTTCAGTCCACTATAGTTGAGAGGATCCGGATGGCACAGTCAACAGATTCCAAGCTTCAGCAGCTCAGAGCAGAGTGTGAGGCAGGACGAAGACCAGAGCTATGTATCCATGAGGATGGTACACTTCAACATGGAAGGCGTCTTTGTGTACCCAATAGAGACACCAGGCAAGAGATCATGGTAGAAGCTCACAGTTCTCAGTATTCGATTCATCCCGGTGGTACAAAGATGTACCGTGATATCCGTCAGCACTTTTGATGAAATGGCACGAAGAGGGAGATAGCCCAGTTTGTCTCTCAATGTTTGGTTTGCCAACAAGTTAAAGCTGAACATCAGAAGCCAGCTGGACTTCTTCAGCCCTTGTCGATTCCAGAATGGAAGTGGAAGCATATAACGATGGATTTCGTGACTGGGTTACCTAGGACCCCAGCCGGTAGAGATGCTATTTGGGTTATAGTCGACAGGCTCACGAAGGTGGCTCACTTACTTCCATTTATAGTTGGTCTGTCGATGGCCCAACTAGCAGAGATGTATTTCTGGCATATAGTCAGGTTGAACGGTATTCTAGTCAGTATTACCTCGGATAAAGATTCGAGATTTACGTCGTACTTTTGGCGTAGTCTGCAGAGAGTTTGGAAATTCACCTCCAGTTCAGCTCAGCTTATCATCCGCAGACAGATGGTCAGTCAGAGCGTACCATATGAACCATGGAAGATATATTGAGATCTTGTACACTTGACTTCGGTGGTTCGTGGAAAGATCACCTGCACCTGGTGGAGTTCTCGTATGACAACAGTTTCCAGGCCAGTATCCAGATGGCACCGTTCGAGGCACTTTATGGTAGGAAGTGCAGATCCCCGCTAGCATGGGACGATGTTGGAGAAAGGTAAATGCTCGGTCCGGAAATGATTGCTCAGACGGTTGAGGTGGTCAGAAGTGTCAGAGATCATCTTCGAGTAGCGCAAGATCGCCAGCGCCATTGGGCCGATTCTCATCGGCGTCCTCTTGAGTTTTAGGTCGGCGACCATGTATTCCTAAGGATTTTGCCTAACTGTGACGTCATTCGTTTCGGCGTACGGGAAAAGCTTAGTCCTAGGTATATAGGGCCGTTCGATATTCTGGAGCGAGTAGGTGTTGTATCATATCGTCTCGTTCTTCCACCGTCGTTATGTGAGGTGCATGACGTTTTCTATGTATCCCAACTACGATGGTTTATCCCGGACCCGAGCCACATCCTGGACCATTCGGAATTAGTTGTTGGCACCAATCTTTTGTATGAGGAGAGGCCCGTGTCTATATTATACCGAAGAGAGAAGATACTCAAGAACAAGACTATTAGTTTAGTCCGTGTTGCTTGGGGTTATCACTCTTGGGGTGAGTCAACGTTGGAACGTAAGGACGATATCCGATCGCGATATCCCGTCCTGTTTCACTCATAAGGTATAATGTATTCCTTATGCCTTATGCTCTCAATTCCTTACTTGAATGAATGATTGCTTGATTGATTGCATTGTTATAGCTTGCCTGTGATTAGTATAGCTTGTCCTTGCCTCTCTAGCCTCTTAATTAAATTCCGAGAACGAAATTCTTTTAAGATGGGTAGAGTTGTAACACCTGTAGTTCGTATTACGTATTTTGATATACATGTACGTATGTTTGCAAAAACAAAAGTTCTTTTTTATTTCAACAAACTTTATAAAGAAGATTACAAAAATTCTGGGAAAGTACAACTATAGGAATCCGATCTGAAGACGATCGCTTTATCCCTTGGACGATGTGAACTTTGAAGACAGTAGCCTCTGAAGATTGCAGCAGCACTTTGGCAAGGACTCCTGATCTCTGGTGATGATCTCTGATCTCTGTATGTGTGTATGATCCCCTCTAGAAAGGACTTGAAACTCTATTTATAGAGTTTTAGAAATAACTACTATTTAGTTATTATGGAATGCGTAAGATGGATTACGCTGCATTAGATCGTGCAGACACCAGACTGCGCTGGCAGTTGTTTGATCGTGGGCCAATTGTATTGGACATATGGCATTATTTGATTGAAATGCGCATGATCGTGTACAGACGGTTACCACGTAATGAGTCATTGATGGCATGAAGGCCACATGTACTTTGTCAGTTTTATTGATGGAGTGCGCCAACTGAATTGTGCTTGCTTCGAATTACGCTGGAATAGACCGTGCTGGGATGGACTGTGCTGCAGGCAGATTATGTGCATGTACAGCTGTCCTCGAGCGCTGTGCTGCACAATAAACGAACAGTTTCCTCGTTCTCCGTGCTGTCAGCTGTCAGAAGATCTGATTCTCTGTCAGGTAATGATGATGAGGCCACGTCAGCATGCGTACTTGGATGAGTGCACAGTTCAGCCTGTGCAATCGAATGGTTGCATAATCTGTCTTCTACGTAGTTCACTTGAAGGATGTATAATTTGATTTTTATGACTTTGTTGATGGGTGCAACTTGATTTTTAGGACCTACAAGACCCCCTTCAAAGTTTTCGAAGTTTGAAAATAGTCAAAGCTTTGAAATATTTTGAATTTTGATTTAAAAATCAAGTTACGCATATGATGACCTGTCTGCACAATCGGAGGAATTAGCTCCTGTTTATCCGGCACAATCTGAGGAGTCTGTTCATTCTCGAAAACTATAAATAGTTCTCTTTCTCTTCTCTGTCATTCTTTACTTGCTTCTAATCATCTAAAAGAAAGAATTTCCCGAGCTCTCTCGACTCTCCTTCCTCTTCCCGTCGATCTCCATGGCTCCAAAGCACTCCGTTGCTGAGAAAGGCAAGGCCCCATCCGAGTTTTCGGCTCGTGCTGTGTCGCACCCTTCTCGACATGAAGTTGTACATCCAGCACTGCAAGGTAGACATCCGATCGAAAATACTTTTTAGGGTTCTTTGCCATTGCTGTACCTTCAAACCGATCTCTTTTCTTGCGTAATCGGTTAGAACGCGCTGGCAAAAGTCAGTACAGTCTGCTGATTTGTGCAAAGCTGTCCAGTGCAAACTGATGCTTTGTACAAGTTATTCAGCGTAATTTGATGACTTGTGCAAGTGGATGAGTTGGCGCCACTGGATAGTTTGTGCATAGAAGCTATTGTTGCACAATATGATGGTTGCACAATCTGATGCTTGTGCAATCTGCTGACAGAATCTTTGATTTTACTTGTACTGAATTCTGTTTTTTCTGTTTGATGCAGTTAACATCAGAGAGGACCCTGAGTATGAAATATTTGCAGGGTCCCTTGCTGAGCCAAAATTCAAAGAAGACTTATCCCATGTGCTCTTCCCATAATATGCCCTTCCATCCTCTCGCCAAGCTATCTTAATAGCTCAGGATAATGAGACTTTGTTAAGTCTGATGAATGGGCAGCCCCTGCAGTCTGTTGACGCCATCACCCACAAGAAACCCATGTTCTTATTTGGCGAAGCCATTGACAAAAGTTCTCAGCCAAGATCCCGTGTTGAGCAGAGAACTTTCCAAAGGAAGGAAAAACTGATCCTGTTACCGGACATTGCTAGATGCCTCCCTCTAGCACGATATGCTCATGCAAGCCATCCCAGGAGGATGGACTGGGACATTACTCCCCTTCAACATACAAGGACATGAAAGATCTGTGTCAAGAAAGGCCCAAACAATAGAGACATGTTCTATAGCTCTTCTGAACGACACAACACTTTACTCAGAAGGTTGAAGCCAGGTTGTATCCCTCCAGAGAACTCTTCTTTACTGCTGCCGGTGAGAACACCAATCTTTGCTAATGAGTATGCAAAGGCTGAAGGCAGATATCCGGATCAGGATATTCGGCTGACCGGTTTGGTAAACCCGAAGAACATGAGGTGGAACTGCATAGCCAACTGGGTATTGGCTCAGTTTAAAGACAAATTTAAAGAGATCGAGCTTTATAATGCGGTATATGCTACCGTGTATGGCTTCCACCCAAACCCTCATTTGTTTCTGGTACGGGCAGAGAGGTATAACTATAGGACAGGGACGTTTATGACGCCCTGCGGGGAGATGGGATTGGCCCTCCATGAGAAGAAGTATATCTCATGCCTACCAACAGGAGACTTCCCTTATGAGGAGTATGTTCCCATAAACGACGAGTTAGAGAGACTACGTCGAGAAAATGCAGAGATGGTAGCAGTTTTCGACGAACTATTGTGCCATTATAATATATGTTCCCTGTACTACAAGAGCGGCTCTTCCGGCACATGTTATTTATCGAAGTGGTTACCGTATCTTTTTCTTAACCATATCATTGAGAAAAAGACCAAAGATCATGATTCATGCAACCCAACTTTCTTTCAATCTCTCAGCCACAGTGAAGTAATAAAACTGATGGAAGAGAATAAGAAGATGGATATCAGAGTTACTGATGAACACCAATACCCTCCGCTCAAGCCCGAAGATTTTGTTGAGAGCTTTATAAGAATGGGCTACAGGTCCATGTCTAGAAAATCTCAGCTGGCAGGATTTTTGACATACTGGCTCCGTCGATTTGTTGTACCTGGAGCAAGCGCCGTAGGCCGCTTCCACCGCAGCGTACTCTTCGCTGCCGTCCGGTTAGTCTTCGGCTACCGGATAGATTTTCTATCAGCGATGACCTGTAGAATAAATGCAGGTCTTCGTCTGTATGTCGACTCCATGATCAAATAGAAGGGTGAGAAGGGGAACTTTCCTAGACTGGAGCAGTCGGTAGTAGCTTTCTTCGAAGATTCTCCCGGACCAAGTGGGTGTACATTAGTCTGAAGGAATGTAGACGTGCCCTGAACCTTGGTAAGAGATGGAATTTTTATAGCTTTGCCCCTCCAGTTGGTTACGAATTCATGGCAACAAATCTGGTTGACCATGGGAGGCAACCACTGGGTCGAGCAGCTTTTGACTGGCTGAAGGCGATCAGACCGTCGCATTTGGTATACAGATTTGAGGAGGAGTGCTATCTGGAACCATATCTGCCGAGTCGCTTCGTTCGTCAATTTGGTTACGACCAATTCCATGTAGGCAATGCTATAAATTGCCTACAAGAAAAGGGGTATCTAATTGATGGTGACAGAGCATGGGCCTACTACAACGCTCGAGACACTAGGATAGTGTTCTCGATGCCAAACAAGAATGATAATAGCCCTAGAATGTTATATACATATTCACTGTTTTACACGGCTGCCAACACTTTTGCCGAGAATTTCAGTCTGGTGGATAGCTTCGCAACAACGACACGTCTGAAGAAAGGAGCAACTGCTACACTAGCTCCAGCAAATGATGAACAACATGAACCGGTAGATGATCCATTGGAAGCTTCCAGGGAAGCAAACTTCCCTGAGGAAGTAAATCAACCACTGAGAATTTCTCTGAAAGTTGTTAAATCTCCGGCCAGAGAGAGAAAAAGAAGGATTGATGAACCTTCTTCCCCAGCTGCAAAGAAGAAACTTATCCTGGATCAACCAAAGAAAGTTACTACTAGATCACAATCTCGGCAGCTGGCCGAGTCAATTCAACGAGAAGAGGCAACCACGCCGACTTCTATTCCAAAGCCGGTTGACGTAGTCGATGTGGAGAGCCCAGAAAGGCCTCTTCATAGAAAGAAGCAGGCTATTAGAAAGAGAAAGAAGGCAAGCCTGTCCTCGGTGGTGGTGAATGCTGCTGCTGGGATTACTATGTCATCTCCTACTCCTGTCTCTGAGCCTAGTCCAGAGCGGAAAGAGGAGACTGAACAGAGAGAGGAGGCTGCACAGAGAGATGAGGCTGCAGAGCCTAGGAAAGATGAAGCTTTATGATCTCTATCACCAGCGGTAGAAACTACTCAGCTTTTTGCCACACCAGGAACAGTCCGCGAAGAGGAGGATCGCCTAATGATTGAGGCATTAAATGATTGCGACTTCGGTCTGCAAGAGGATGCTGATCATGCCGCTGCAACTGCCAACGAGAAAGCTCCTGAGGATAACAAAAGTGAGAAGAGTACATCATCAGAGGCTGTTGATGAGGCACAAAATCCTGAAGAGGACATTGAAGTCTATATATCTCCCAAAGCAGCTGATGACACCCTAGATCCTGAAAAGGATGTTGAGATGCAGGTATCTCCCGAAAAGATTGCAAATGAGGAAGTGGCCCTAGAGGAAACTCCTACTGTTGATCCCAAAGGTATAAAATAAAATTATTAATCTTCTTTTCATAGATTAATAGCTAACATCTCTATCCTTGATCCATGCAGAAATTGAATCTTCTCCAGCTCCTCTAGTGTGCACAGATATAGTACCTGTAACGACGATAGCTAGCAGCAGTCGTTATTTGTTAGGTGGCTCCGAGGTAGGCAGTAGCCAGGCAGTAATGTCTGATGCTACTTCTGCTAGATTGGAATCTGGGCCAGCAGATGACCGAATCATCACTGAACCAAGCCATGGTAAGACTGCTTTTACTTTTGATCTTTTTAATAGCTGCAAATGACAGACAAAATGATAAAGTTTATCTATTTTTGCAGAGGAACAACTGGGAGGAGCAACCAGCTCTACTTTAGCTCCCTTATTTAAAGTGCCTCCCATCCAAATGGCTGAACGTCCTATTGTTTTATTATCAACAGGAGTCGCTGCTACTCCTGGTGCTTTGGCCACCAACCAATTTGTACATCAGCTCTTTTACCAACTTCTTCTTTAATTCGTTAGGACCCTTAATAGATAGGGTGATAGAGAAGGAAGAAGCTAATTTCTTTACAGTTAGAGGTCCAACCTCTTACTTGATTAATGCCATCCGCAGCCAAGGGGTTGAAGCTCAGGCTACTTTCCTTGATCATATATTAAATGAATTGGAGACTTTAGTTAAGAGCTACAAAGTGCTAAGAAAGGGAGAGATAGAGCCTCTGGTGCAAGCTGAATTTGAACGGATGTCTCAAGAGGCCGCGATTGAGAAAGTTAATTTCCAAGTTCTCTTGGATACTTTTACTGCCAAGTCCGCTGAATAAAACTCCAAAGTAGAAACAGTGGCATCTATTGCTGAAGAGAAAGAAAGAAAAGTTGCTGAAATACAAGCAAAAATTGCCCGTCTTCAGGAAGAACTGAGACTTGCTCAATTAACTCTGGAAGATGAGGCTACCCAATATCAAACTGCAATTCAACAACTTGATGTTCTGACTCAAGAGAGAGATGAATATGCTGCAGCTCACGAAGTTGAAATCACTCGCAGACTAGTAACCCTGCCAACCTTCGATGATAAATCTGGGATGGAAGAAGCTAGGAAACGAGTGATGGAATCTCGTGAAGAGCGACTACAAATTTTGAAGCAGCAGATGACCAATTTGATGACACCACCGGCTGAGTAGAAAGATCTTTTGTATCTTCTTGTTTTTCATGATATGTGTCTTTGTAATATCTTTCATCTTTGATCAATAAAAAAAAGATATTTTTGTGGCTATATTATTTGTTGCATATCTTATTCAGATATAAATAATAGTGATAGAAAATATATTCAGAGGTGCAAGACATGATATATTTCTTGATTCTGGAAAATAATCATATTCAACTATATCTGCTCAGAGGTAATATGGACGTGGCAAATATAATTTTTTGAATATTATTATTTCAATAAACAACTTAATCAATAATGACAAGTTGCTAAAATGAACTGGATGATTCGTCAAGATAAATGAATGAAATGAATCGTCGGATGAATGTAATGAACGGACGAGCCGTCGGATGATGAACGGGTGAACCGTCAAGGGGATGTATGAACGGACGAACCGTCGGATGATGAACGGGCGAACCGTCAGATGAATATGATGAATGAACGGGTAAACCGTCGGATAATGAACGGGCGAACCGTCAGATGAATGTAATGAACGGGTGAACCGTCGGATGAATGTGTTGAACGGATGAACCGTCAGATGAATGTGTTTAATGAACGGACGAACCGTTAGATGAATGTGTTTAATGAACGGACGAACCGTCAAAGGGATATGATGAACGGACGAACCGTCAGATGAGTACGATGAATGAACGGGTAAACCGTTAGATGAGCACGATAAACGGATGAACCATCAAATGGATATAATGAATGGGTGGATCGTCGAATTAATGTGTTGCTTCATAGTCTTACGACTCTCTGTCTATAAATAGAACACAAAATCAGATGGGATGTTCACTTTTACTTTTTAACATAAAGATGTCGTCTGGAGATGCATCTAAGAAGACCGAGGTCGCCCCGAAAGTGGAAGCGGGTACTGAAGAACGTCCAGTCGAGCCGCAGATAGCAGCGGGCGAAGGTTCATTTGCCCCCAAACCGCCAAAGGACATCTTGGACTTCCTTCTCGAACTAGGGAAGACTGAAGAAGAATAAGAAGCCCTGAGGATAGCTGCTTGCAAGTTCCTGGTGGGTTCCAGCAAGAATGTTCTTGACTCTTTTGCTGATCATGTTTTTGATAAGGACGGTAGTGGCCCGCGTCCCAATTTCGAGAAGGATGATAGTGATCTTCCTTGATATTATGTATTATCTTTCAAGATGAAATAAAACTGAATTTTATTTATGAACTTGTCTGATAATTACAATTACTGTTACATTTACAAATAATATTTCTTGAGGAACTTGCCATTGATGGGCATCATTGTAACTCGACCGTCTAGCTCTGTGAGTTGATAGGCTCTATTTGAGAAGACTTTGCTCACGATGTATGGACCTTCCCACTTTGCTTTGAACTTACCTTTGCTTGAGTGAGTCATAGTCATAGGACGTCTGACAGTTAGAACAAGCTCTCCTTTCTGAAAGGCTCTGACCTTAACTTTGCGGTTGAAAGTCTTTGAGATGCGGGCTTGGTATAACTCAATATGCTGTTGAGCCAATAGCCGCTTCTCATCGAGCGCTTCTAACTCTTGATGTCGAAGAAGATCGTTGTTCTCTGTTATGAGTTCGTTGGCGATAGCAATCCTCAAAGACGAAATTTGGAATTCCAGGGGTACAACTACTTCACAGCCGTATACCAAAAAGAAAGGTGTACAGCCTGTAGGATTGCGGACCGTAGTACGATAGGCCCAAAGACATTCTCCAAGTTTTTCACTCCAGTTTTGTTTGTTAGTAGACACAAACATCTTGAGAAGCTTGATGATAGTCTTGTTGAAGGCTTCAGCTAAGCCATTAGCAGCAGGATTGTAAGCTGTCGAAGCGACATTGTCAATTCGATGATCGTCACAGAACCTTGTGAACTTTTGACTGATGAATTGAGGTCCGTTATCATGAATGATTCTTCGAGGGACACCAAATTGCTAGATGACATGTTGTTTGACAAAGTTGATGACGCTACTGGTCTTGACTTCAGCCAATGGTATAGCTTCGGCCCATTTGGAGAAGTAGTCGGTAATTGCCAGTATGAACCGATGTCCTCTAGAAGAAGGAGAATTGATGGGACCTATGATGTCCATGCCCCATGCTTCAAAAGGCCAGGAAGCAGCAGTCGGATGAAGGAATTCCGACGGTTGATGAATGAAATCTGCGTGGATTTGACAAGCTCGACATTTTCTCGCATATTCGATGGCATCAGACACCATAGAAGGCCAGTAATAACCCATGCGTCGGATACGATCCTGTAGTTTAGGACCGGGTTGATGTGCTCCACAGAAACCATCATGAGCTTCACGCAGTACTTGCTTTGCTTCATCACCAGCAAGACAGCGTAAGAGTATGCCGTCATAAGTTCGTCGATAAAGAGTTTTGGTGGTCTGATTAGAGTAGAATCGCAGAGACCGTCGACGAATACTCGTAGCCTCCTTGGGATCTTCAGGGAGTATGTCATGGACCACGAAGTCGATAAAAGGAGTTCTCCAATCTTCACTGATGACATTGACTTCAGTAAGATTACTTGTAACACCCACTTTTCTAAAATGAGGATAATTTTAAACTTTTATAATTTTGATTAATCGATAATAAGATTTAACTTATGTTGTGATTTTTGGTAATTTTTTTATCAATTTAAAACTATTTAAAATGTTGAATTATGATTTTAATGGTTAACTAGTTAATCCCTAGTTTTGCTAAGCTTAGAGACTAACCATGGGGACCTAACCATGTGATTAGAATGACTATTTACAACTTTTTAGGCTAAGTGTATTTTGGTCATTTTGTGACTTTTGAATTATTTAGGATTTTGATTAATTGGTGAATTTTAGATTATTTTAATAATATTTAAATTGATGTATTATGATTTTGGTTATTTTTTATGTTTTAATATTTTGGGAAAATTTTATATTTTTAATATTGTTTTTATTGGATTTGTTTAGTCGGATTTGAGTTTCGTCTCGTTCCGACTTGTATTGTGATCCGGGTAGCTTGAACTCTAGATGGAACCCAATATTAAGTTAAGCATGGCTCACAAGACCCAACATTAAGTTAGTTAATTAAACTAATTTTTATCATGTTAGAATGGTTAAGTTAGAGACTCAAAACTAGATCATTTTGACCCCAAACTTGAACCTAGTCTAGACTTAACCATATGAGACTAGAGAGGGGCAATTATGACATTTCCTATTAGCCCTAATGGACTCTTTATGGCAGCCACCTTTAGGAGAGAATGATTCATTTCATTCATTACA
Organism: Iris pallida; assembly: GCA_029216955.1. NCBI lineage: Eukaryota > Viridiplantae > Streptophyta > Magnoliopsida > Asparagales > Iridaceae > Iris > Iris pallida. Next base: position 4,156,655 of record JANAVB010024994.1, read on the forward strand.
ATCTTGCCTCTTTTATTTTCCTTTTGTTCTTCCCCAATTTTAGAGAGCCTTCCTATTAATTTGATCTCAATCATTGCTTCACCAAACCTTCCCTCAAAAATTCCCATTCTCCAAGAGAAGGGTGCTACCAAGGATTGGAAGAGGAGTGCAAGAAGGAGTGTCCACTTTGAGGGATCTTCGTATCGGAGCCGTGTCCTAAAGGATTTTATTGGGATTCCACTCCCAATAGGTAAAACCCATCCTCTAAATCGATTTTCTTTGCATATAAATTAGTTTTGAATTCGTAGGAACCATCCTCATGCATGTGTCCTATTTAGATTCAAATTTGAGACCATTTGAAGCTCTCTTAAGGATTTTAGATATGTGTCTTGTGTCCTACTTGATAGATCCCAAATTAGGACATCCCATGTGTATGTATGTATGATAATAGTTTAAATAGATATTTAAATTCAGTTTTATAATGGTTAGAGAGTGGATTGATCTTAGTTAGGATGGTTAGAATGAGTTTCATTTGGATACCTATGTTTGTATCCAAGTATCTTGGCCTATATGTGTTCTTTTGTCAAATCCGTCATAATTTTTATCCACGTTTTTATTAACCAAAACAACTTAGAAATGTCATAACTTTTAGCTTAGAACTCCGATTTATCTCCCGTTTTTTTAAAAGAACCATATCGAAGTTAGCTTTCCAAATATATATTTTAATAAGCCAAATTCTTTCTGTAACTTTCTATAGAATTATTTGAGTATCAGCTGTATGAAAGACGAACATGTTTCGGTATTTTTGCGATTCCGAGAGCTTCCGGACACGAAAATGCGATACATTTAAAGTTTCGGAAAGCTAGCACAAAGGGCTACAACATACTTTAATCCTAGGATTTATTAAATGCCCAATTGGTACAGTATTGGTTTTAAGTAGAAGTGTGACTATACAATATATGCATTTTGTGTAACCTATGAGCCTATGTAGTATGGATATTAAATGAATATAGAGTATGTAATGCATGATATGTTAGATGAATGAAATGATATATATATGATATATATTCTCTTTACATTAATGTATATATATGGTTGAATGCAAGCATGTAGGAATGTAATTAATATAATGCATATAAGCAATGCATGAATGAAAGAATGATATACAATGTATGCATGAAAGTATATAATGAATGCTAGATATGAATGCAAGATATATATGTAATGATAGATATGAATGCATAATGTATAAATATTGTAATACAATATATAATAATAACATGTATGGTAATGTAGAGTATATGATGCAAGCATGAATGAATGAAGGAAATACATGTATATAGGTAATATAGAATGTAATATATGAAAGGAATGAATGATAATATATACATGATATGTAAGGTAATGCAAGGTATGAAATATATAATGTGTGCATGTTTGTATGTCTCTATGTTGATGTATGAAATGATATGAATATACAATGTATGCATAAGTATAAAACATGTAGGTAAAGCATAGATGTATGAATAAAATGAATGTTTGCAATATGTTAATATAAGTACAAGTATCTAATATGCATGAATGTAAGTATAATATAATACAAGTATACATGTATGTATCATGTAAATGTAATATACATGATATGTATGTATGCATGTATACAAGGTAAGTATGTATGTATGCATTTTCATAAACTGAGTTAACCTATAACCTTTTACACACATGCATTCATACACCCTTTGACATCATGTATCCCATGTCACATACACCAACCTATCACTAAATTTTAGAACATTAACACATCCTTTCACACACATGCCAAACACACACATACTCACTTACTCTTTTACCTCTCTTTCTCTCTCTATATATATATGTATGTGCCTATATATATAGCTTTCCTATATATATATATATATATATATGTATATGAATATGTGAATAGTGATGCATATATATATATATGTGGGATGTACATATAGGTAGCCTATATGTTATGTGTGTACTAGAATATATTAAATATATATATTGTTATGTGTATATGTGTTTGTGGTTTGGCTTAGGCATGATATAGCCTATAGCCCAGGGCTCTTAGCCTATGGTGTGTCTGTTTGCATAGTGAGAGTTTAGTTAGACTTGTTTAGTCTTGATTAGGCCTAGAATAGACTAGTTAGACTAGTATAGACTTGTTTGGTTTAGGTTTGACCTAGTTGACCTACTTTGACTAGTCTAGTTGACTAGAGTTGACCAAAGGTTGACTTTAGCCTAGATTGACCCCAAACTTCATGTAGATGCATTGTAGCAGTCTATTTCCTTATTTTAGACTTGTTGTGACTTGTACTATTCTATAGGAGACAAACACCACTCCTCGGATAGTATATTCTCTTCGGTCATTCAGGATACCAGGCGAGTACATTCTCTGATCATTTCATATCCTGCTTAGAATTATTTTCTGCATTAAATTACTTTACTTGTTACTGTCACGTTGGTCACACGGATTGGTACTATATGGATCCCTTCTTGAGATGTTATCTTTAGGGAGCATCGGGTACTACATGTTCTGTGCGTTTCACTTACATGGCGTATCACTATGCTTCATTGGTTCTTTGATCACTTTTGACATATACTCTTATGATCACAGAGTCTCCTAGAATCCTTATTCCATTTACTGGGTATCCTAGAATCTCCTAGAATCCCCATTTATGGGACATCCATGTATTACCCTTCGGGGGCCTTTGCATGGAATCATAACATAACCTGGTTGGATCCTTGTGTATTGATTGGGGGTACGGGGGAGTAGAAGTAGACATGTGAATAATACCCAAGTAGTATCTCATCAGAATCTTTCCATAGTATCTCATCAGAATCTCCTATGCCATTTACATGTCTATATTGTACTCTAACTCATTAGCCACTGTTAGTTCTCTATTGTATAGTAGATATTTCTATTACAGTTCTCTCTCTCTCTGTTTACATATTGTATTTCCTTCAGTACCTGTATCTTGATATACTACTCATAGTTATATATTTATAATTACTAATTAAATGTAATAAAATCCAGTAGGAGGGCAAAAGCAGTCAATAAGCAAGGGATACTTGCCTAGAGGGCTCGGGTAGGTAAGCAAGTCTTCGGCATCCTGGATCTAAGGTAGCACGTCCATAAACGTCCTTAAAATTCACAATAAGAAATCATTAGAATTAAATAATAAAGTATGACTGAAATCACAAAGGATGGCGGGAGGCTATACCATGTAGGTCTTACAAGCAATACAAGGATCTGGTATAAAAATTGAGGTATATGGATCGGTACAAACACGTAAAATGAGAAGTGCACATAAATCGAGACGTATAGGATATTTGAGATGATACAAATACCGAGACAAATGGAAAACAGAACGTGTACAAAAATCGAAACGTGCACGTAGATCGAAGGATCATAAACATCAGGATGGCACACGGATCAATGCGACACGCAAATCCGGGTATGCACGCAAATCGAAGCGACAAAAAATATGATATAGCATACAAATCAATACTACATGCAAATTGGTATGTACATATAAATTGATGCGACACAGGTCACGAGATAGGCACAAAGGACGAGACACAAAAATCGAGATGATGTATAAATCGAGATGGCACGGTGCCTGAGGTAGCATAGGGCTAGAGGAATCCTACTACCCAAGGTAGCACACGGATCGAGGGGCATATAGAATAAGTTGGCACACAAAACAAGGCACACGCTGATCGAGGCGCACACGGATCGAGGTGCACACAGATCGAGGTGTACATGGGTCGATGGGCTAACTCCCGAGGATGGCTCACTGTTTGAAAAGCACAGGACCCAAGGGTGACCCGTCGCTCGAGGCGGTGCTGTCCCCGTATACGGCGGCTGCGCAGGCATGGTCGCCAGAAGGAAAAAAGGAAGGGAAAAAGAGAGAGGGTTATTGGGTCCCTTGCCGGCGGTAGAAAACATGGCGACACTGGTCACCGAAAGAACAGAGAAAGGGAGGCGGAGGAGCTCGGCTACGCGGACAGGTCAGCTGCCAACGGAGGAGAAGGCAGCATCGGCGGTGTTACGCCAGTGGCCGGGGAGTTAGCGACGGCCCTGGCGGTCGTCGGAGGCGCCGAAGAATAGGGGGAAAGAGATGAAGATGGTGGTAGCACTGGTGGTGATGGGCTGGAGGACGATAGGGAGCTCGGAAGAGAGTGGACAAGGGAGAGAGATGAGATCAGTGAGGGGAGAAAGAGTGATCATGAGAGAAAGGGGGAGCTGCTGTTCCAGAGAGGGAAAGTGAGCGAAAGAGAGAGAAGAGAGAGGAAGGATGGTGGGCGGCTAGGTGAGAGGATGGAGAGGATGAGGTTAGGCTTAGGTTTGGGGTTTAAATAATAATAATAACAACAATAAAAATAAAATGATAATAACAATATTAATACTAGAGATAATATAATAAAATGTACGCCAATAACGATAATAAAATACTAACAATAATTTAACAGCAACATCCATAAACAAAATTAGGTCTCAAATCAAGATCTAGAAAAATAATAAAAACTTCAACAAATATGAAATTTTAAAATCATTGAAACAGTCATATACATATTTTTTTAAAATAGGGATATGACAGCTCGTGCCTCCCCCGTGTGGCCTTGAGTGCCACCAGAGAAGCACCGAGCTTCCCTCCAGTAAGCTCCTCCACTCTCTTCCCCACTCATCCTCTCTCCCTCTCTCATTCCTCTCTCTCTCCCTCCCTCCAGTAAGCTCCTCCACTCTCTCTCTCTCTCTCTCTCTCTCTCCTCTATATAGTATAATACTTTATACTATTTGTAGTATTTATTCTGTATATATATCGTTATATTATCTAGTGTTATCATTATTATTAATATCATTAGTTTTATTTTAGTAATTTATAAAATAATTAGATATTAAATAAATTCTGAAAAATTATATTTGTGACAAAAACATAAAATATTATATTATATAGGGCTTAGCCCAACATATGATCTCAAAATCGGGTTTATAAGCTCTAGATATATAATTATATTATTTTTACCTATTTAAAATATAGCTTTTGACCTAAAAAGTGTAATTTGACAATTTTTTATTTTTTAGCCCTAAAATAACTTTTTTGAATTTTCTATATTTATCTAAACGTATTTTGATTAATAAAAATATAGTTTTCAAATGTTATAAATAATTTTGAAAAATAGTTATATATATTTAATTAAGCAAACTTTCCTTGGATTATTAAATCTTGACCGAGACTAATTCCATATTCCCTATTTTCTTGCGAATTCTGGACTTCTTCATATCGACCTTGGTTGTTATGGACATTGTCAGATCGTCGCACCACACCAGGCAAGATACCTTGCCATATTACTATTTATTTACTTTTAGCTCATCATATTTGTATTTATGTCCCTAATTTATTACTTGTTTTCTGTAATATAGAAATTTTGCTTTCTAGTAGTATTTCGGGTGCAAACTACTGTTAGTCATGCTATCGTTATTTTCTATGCATGACCTAGAGTTAGGAGACTTTCCTTTGTTTGTGCTGCATTCATGGCCTTGACACCGTGTGCCACAAAGTCGCGAGTTGCATATGGATTCAGACTTGCGTACCGACTGTGCATCGGTGCGTACAGGCCATGCGATAGGTATAACTGTTAATAGAAATAAATGATAGATGACTTAGCAGATATAGGGGTATTATGTCATGGATACGACATAGATAGGCATGGGGTAGGAAGGACAGTTCCTTAATGTATGGACCATGATTGCACATTCCCTTTTGTAACCTGTGAGCTCTGTCGGAGTCATGAAAGAGATTACCTTCTAGTTGGCCTATGTTGTTCTGCGAAACGTTATTCTCTCCCTTTATTCATGTTGGCCACCAAATCTTCGCAGAACCTTATGTGCTCTGGCCCCTGGTATCTAAAGAGGGAACTATGCCAATCATATTATAGCCAGAGTGCTCATGCGTTGGAGGTTTGTTCTTAAAAGTGCATGTTTTACGTAGTATGGTTAGATGACCTTTATCCGTTTAGGTATGTGTACTTTTCTATATAGTTCGCATACTTATGCCTGATCATGGCATGGAATGGTGTTTTTTGCGGAATAGTATGCCACACCTTGTCCTTGTTTGGCTATAGGTATGGTTCACTGCTTTGATGATAAAATACTGGACCGTATTGTGATCCAAAATTATTATTCAACAGTTTATATTCAGTTGGCATGTTTTTTGTTTCTTGTTACATCCCTCTGAGGACCTGATAATCTCTTCAGGTATAGACGATCGATAGTATCCTGAGGTATATGCTTCCATGCTGGAGTCTTTCTTTGCGGACTATACGACTTTCTCCAAGATGGTGGACTTATTTAGTTGTTATTCTTTATCTCATATATTCTAATGTATTCTTTACCTTCGCTTGATAGTGGATTTGCCTCCATCCAGCAACTTGACTATTCATATTTTTCATATTTGATTTAATGATATCGCCATTCTTTTATTTTGTGTGGATGACATTTAGTGCGCCATGAGTATCTATATACTGCATATACAGCTTATTTATATTTATTATATGGCTGTCATATATGTTCCTAGTCCTACGTATATTGGGACTGGGAAGTTACAAATTATTTTGTGACTTTTGAATTATTTAGGATTTTAATTAATTGGTGAATTTTAGATTATTTTAATAATATTTAAATTGATGTATTATGATTTTGGTCATTTTTTATATTTTAATATTTTGGGAAAATTTTATATTTTAAATATTATTTTTATTGGATTTGTTTAGTCGGGTTTGAGTTTTGTCTCGTTCCGACTTGTATTGTGACCCGGGTAGCTTGAACTCTAGATGGGACCCAATATTAAGTTAAGCATGGGTCACAAGACCCAACATTAAGTTAGTTAATTAAACTAATTTTTATCAAGTTAGAATGGTTAAGTTAGAGACTCAAAACTAGATCATTTTGACCCCAAACTTGAACCTAGTCTAGACTTAACCATATGAGACTAGAGAGGGGCAATTAGGACATTTCCCATTAGCCCTAATGGACTCTTTGTGGCAGCCACCTTTAGGAGTGAATGATTCATTTCATTCATTACAATCTTGCCTCTTTTATTTTCCTTTTGTTCTTCCCCAATTTTAGAGAGCCTTCCCATTGATTTGATCTCCAAATCAAATCATTGCTTCACCAAACCTTCCCTCAATCATTCCCATTCTCCAAGGGAAGGGTGCTACCAATAATTGAAAGAGGAGTGCAAGGAGGAGTGTCCACTTTGAGGGATCTTCGTATCGGAGCCGTGTCCTAAAGGATTTCATTGAGATTCCACTCCCAATAGGTAAAATCCATCCTCTAAATTGATTTTCTTTGCATATAAATTAGTTTTGAATTCGTAGGATCCATCCTCATGCATGTGTCCAATTTAGATTCAAATTTGAGACCATTTGGAGCTCTTTTGTGGATTTTAGATATGTGTCTTGTGTCCTACTTGATAGATCCCAAATTAGGACATCCCATGTGTATGTATGTATGATAATAGTTTAAATGGATATTTAAATTCAGTTTTATAATGGTTAGAGAGTGGATTGATCTTAGTTAGGATGGTTAGAATGAGTTTCATTTGGATACCTATGTTTGTATCCAAGTATCTTGGCCTATATGTGTTCTTTTGTCAAATCCGTCATAATTTTCATCCACGTTTTTATTAACCAAAGCAAGTTAGAAATGTCATAACTTTTATCTTAGAACTCCGATTTATCTCCCGTTTTGTTAAAAGAACCGTATCGAAGTTAGCTTTCCAAATATATATTTTAATAAGCCAAATTCTTTCTGTAACTTTCTATAGAATTATTTGAGTGTCAGCTGTACGAAAGACGAACATGTTTCGGTATTTTCGCAATTTCGGGAGCTTCCGGACACGAAAATCCGATCCGTTTAAAGTTTCGGAAAGCTAACACAAAGGGATACAACATACTTTAATCCTATAATTTAGTGAATGCCCAATTGGTACAGTATTAGTTTTAAGTAGAAGAGTGACTATACGATATATGTATTTTGTGTAACCTATGAGCCTAGGTAGTATGGATATTAAATAAATATAGAGTATGTAATGCATGATATGTTAGATGAATGAAATGATATATATGATATATATTCTCTTTACATTAATATAGATATATGGTTGAATGCAAGCATGCAGGAATGTAATTAATATAATGCATGAATGAAAGAATGATATACAATGTATGCATGAAAGTATATAATGAATGCTAGATATAAATACAAGATATATATGTAATAATAGATATGAATGCATAATGTATAAATATTATAACGCAATATATAATGATAACATGTATGGTAATGTAGAGTATATGATGCAAGCATGAATGAATGAAGGAAATACATGTATATAGGTAATATAGAATGTAATATATGAAAGGAATGAATGATAATATATACATGATATGTAAGGTAATGCAAGGTATGAAATATATGATGTGTGCATGTTTGTATGTCTCTATGTTAATGTATGAAATGATATGAATATACAATATATGCATATGTATAAAACATGTAGGTAATGCATAGATGCATGAATGAAATGAATGTTTGCAATATGTTAATATAAATACAAGTATCTAATATGCATGAATGTAAGTATAATATAATACAAGTATACATGTATGTATCATGTAAATGTAATATACATGATATGTATGTATGCATGTATACAAGGTAAGTATGTATGTATGCATTTTCATAAACTGAGTTAACCTATAACCTTTTACACACATGCATTCATACACCCTTTAACATCATGTATCCCATGTCACATACACCTACCTATCACTAAATTTTAGAACATTAACATATATCCTTTCACACACATGCCAAATACACACATACTCACTTATTCTTTTACCTCTCTTTCTCTCTCTATATATATGTATGTGCCTATATATATAGCTTTTCTATATATATCTATGTATATGAATATGTGAATAGTGATGCATATATATATATATATATATATATATATATATATATATATATATATATATATATATGTGTGTGGAATGTACATATAGGTAGCCTATATGTTATGAGTGTACTACAATATATTAGATATATATATTGTTATGTGTATATGTGTTTGTGGTTTGGCTTAGGCATGATATAGCCTATAGCCTGGGGCTCTTAGCCTATGGCGTGTCTGTTTGCATAGTAAAAGTTTAGTTAGACTTGTTTAGTCTTGATTAGGTCTACAATAGACTAGTTAGACTAGTATAGACTTGTCTGGTTTAGGTTTGACCTAGTTGACCTAGTTTGACTAGTCTAGTTGACTAGAGTTGACCAATGGTTGACTTTAGCCTAGATTGACCCCAAACTTCATGTAGATGCATTGTAGCAGTCTATTTCCTTATTTTAGACTTGTTGTGACTTGTATTGTTCTATAGGAGACAGACACCACTCCTCGGATAATATATTCTCTTCGGACATTCTGGATACCAGGCGAGTACATTCTCTGATCATTTCATATCCTGCTTAGAATTATTTTCTGTATTAAATTACTTTACTTGTTACTGTCATATTGGTCACACGGATTGGTACTATATGGATCCCTTCTTGAGATGTTATCCTTAGGGAGCATCGGATACTACATGTTCTGTGCGTTTCACTTACATGGCGTATCACTATGCTTCATTGGTTCTTTGATCACTTGTGACATATACTCTTATGATCACAGAGTCTCCTAGAATCCTTATCCTATTTACTGGGTATCCTAGAATCTCCTAGAATCCCCATTTATGTGACATCCATGTATCACCCTTCGGAGGCCTTTGCATGGTATCATAACATAACCTGGTTGGATCCTTGTGTATTGATTGGGGGTACGGGGGAGTAGAAGTAGATATGTGAATAATACCCAAGTAGTATCTCATCAGAATCTTTCCATAGTGTCTCATCAGAATCTTCTATGCCATTTATATGTCTATATTATACTCTGACTCACTAGCCACTGTTAGTTCTCTATTATATAGTAGATATTTCTATTACAGTTCTCTCTCTGTTTACATACTGTATTTCCTTCAGTACCTGTATCTTACTTTACTGCATGATTATATTTTCTAACCTGCTATGAACTGTTGAGATATATTGTGCTCGCTCCTGTCCTGACTGGACCTGTTGATAAATTTTACAGATAGCCTGGAGGTTGCCTGCTAGCCTAGAGGAGACACATTAGAGGTTGTTTAGATAGCTATTTCAGTTGTCTGGAGTTGTATTTTCTTTATGAATTACTGTATTTGAGCTTTGAGATGTATTTCTGGGTTTGTGTATCTTAAACACTTAGACTTCTATCTGCTGTATCTCTTTTGGATTTCATATTTTATCTATCTTCCATTATGCTCTACCTTAGATGTGATTGAGTTTACATTCTGCTATGTCACCCCCATTCGGAGAGTATAAACTGTTTAGCCTTATACTGTTAGATGCATGAGACCTAGGACAGCGTTCTACCGCCGACACTGCGGCGTAGGCTGGGCGTTGTTACGTACTCGTACCCTCACAGTGGGTACGGGTCGTGACATTACTAAACTCAATATTACTATTGTTTTCGACACAGAACAATTCCCGATTAGAGATGACCACCACTTGCTGTCTTTTGATAGGGATAGCTAAGACTGCCGCAAGATTGGCCAAAGCATCTGCCTCAGTATTGCAAGCTCGACGGACATATTCAATAAAGAAGGCTTTGAATGATGTAGCCATGTTCATTGCCGCAAAATAGTAAGGCACTAGATCTTGATGGCGAACTTCATAATTCTCTCTAACTTGATTAACAACCAGCTTAGAGTCACCATAGACTTTAAGATACTCGACGTCAAGTTGTTTGGCTAGCTGAAGACCAATGAGTAGAACATTGTACTCTACCACGTTGTTAGAGCAAGGCTCATCTAAGGAATATGCTCTTTGAATAGCTGACCCGTCTGGAGAAACAAGGACAACTCCAACTCCTGCGACAATGGCATCATTGGGTCCAATCCTGGATACACCATCAAAGAACAGACGCCAAGTAGGAAATTCTTCGGAGATTGTATTAGATTCCAAAGTCTTGTCTGGAATTTCATCATAGAGTTTGGATGTCTCTGGAACAGGATGAGCTGCTAAGAAATCCGCCAATGCTTGACCTTTGACAGATTTTTGAGGAACATATACCATGTCATATTGGGCTAGCAGAATGGCCCATGTAGCCAGCCGAGAATTGAGTGTGCTAGGCTTCTTCATCAGTATCCGAAGAGGATTAACTCGGGATATGACATGAATAGTTTGGCCAATGATGTAATGCCTCGTCTTTTGAACAACAAACATAAGAGCTAGGCATTCTTTTTCGACCGGACTATAACGGTGTTCAGCACCAATCATAGTATGACTAAGATAGTAGATGGCTTGTTCATGGCCTTCTTTGTTCTTTTGGGCAAGTAAAGCACCCAAAGAATGATCCATAGCACGGACATACATCAAGAATGGTATGCCAGAGATTGGTGGTACCAAGACAGGTGGGTTCATGAGATACCGCTTGATGTCGTTAAATGCTCGTTGACATACTTCGGTCCAAACAAAAGATACACCCTTCTTCATTAGTTGAGTGAATGGTCTGCAGCGTCCAGACAGATTCGTAATGAATCTTCTGATGTACACAAGTCGACCTTGGAATCCTTGTAGCTCTTTTAGGTTGCGTGGAGGACGCATCTCTTGAATGGCTTTGATCTTCTCGGGATCCACGTGTATACCCTCAGAGGTAATAACGAAGCCAAGAAATTTGCCACTAGAGACACCAAAGAATGACTTGGTGGGATTCATTTTGAGTTGATGTTGGCGCATTAGATTGAATATAGTTCTCAAGTCTTGGATGTGATCTTCCTTTAGATGACTTTTGACAGCAATATCGTCGACGTAGCATTCGACAGTCTTGCACAGATGATCTCGAAAGATGGTACTCATGGCTTGTTGATATGTTGCACCAGCGTTCTTGAGACCAAATGGCATTACAGTATAGAAGTAGACTCCGCGAGGAGTGCGGAAAGAAGTGTGTTTTTCATCTTCAGGATTCATCTGAATCTGATTCTACCCGGAGAATCCGTCCATGAAAGATACTCTTTCGAACCCACAAGTATTGTCGATCATGACATCCGTGATAGGAAGAGGAAATTTATCTTTTAGACATGCTTCATTAAGATCCCGAAAGTTGATGCAGACTCGCACTTTGCCGGTTTTCTTTAGAAATAGGACGACATTGGCTACCCAATCAGGATGTTGCTCTTCTCGAATAAAGCCACAAGCGATGAGCTTCTTGACTTCATCGTCGATTGCGTCCATCATTTCTGGCTTGAAACGCCGTTGTTGCTGTTTGACTGGTTTTGCATTCGGCAAGATATTCAATTTGTGAGTAGCAACTTTGGGATCTAGACCTGGCATGTCTTCATAACTCCAAGCAAAGACATCAATATATTCTTTAATCAGAAGAATTAATTCTTGCTTATCTGCCTCTGGGAGGTTCTTGCTGATAAATATTGGACGAGGTGGTCCGCTCTCTCCTACATCAATTGGAACTAATTGATCTTCGGTAGGAGGTTCCTTTTGTTCAAATCGGAGTTCCCATTGGGTAACCATTCGTTGAGCCCAAGGATCTGTTTTGAGATTTTCTTCAATATCCTCGTCATAGCCTTCTGGAAGTTCAAAGGAGACCATGTTCGAAGATACAGTCAATCGATGAACTTGACCGATGCTGGTATCAGAATCCCATGATCTGGAATCAGAAGAGTTAGAACGCTCCTCACTATCAGATTCAGAGCCTGCTGGGGATAATACCGGAGGAGAAGCATATCCGAGACCTCTTTTAGTCCTACTGTAGTACATCTCTGACTTTCCTTTCGGTACGGCCGTACGGATAGGAGTTCTTCGTCCTTTACTGTAGTTGAGGCAACTCTTGAAGTCATAACCCATCTTTCGGATGATGTCTTTTGATTATTGACTGTAACGATGGAGTTGAAGATGGCCCGTGTCGTTACTTTTGCTATCATCCGTATAACTGAATTATTGTTCTGGTCCTTTACTAAAAAGTATTGGACTTTCGTCTTTCTTACGAGCGGGAACAATCCGATATGAATCCTTTGGGTGTTCAAATGAGACTTCTGTTTGAAGAGATTGTACAACTTCTATTGTAAATGATTGAAAGCTATCTAACATATCCAAATAGCACTTAGCATGATAAATGACATCAGTATACTGGAAAGTAGATGCTTTTTCATTGATTTGTACATTTGTATCTACAGCAGGATCATTAGCCTTAGCAGGCTTGGTCAGATTGATTACAAGAGGGGGAGAAGAAGAACGTGGAGGAGGATTGGCCTTGTTACGATGGAGGTCGATAACAAGCGGCTCAGAGGATGTGAGCTCCCTTTCTTCCTTGTTATGAGATAAATCAATAACAAGTGGCTCAGAAGAAGTGAGCTGCCTATTTTCCTTGTTACGACGGAGGTCAATAACAAGTGGCTCAGAAGAGATGAGCTTCCTTTGATCCTGATCATCATCAGTTGGTTGCTTCTGGACTGGCAAATGGATAGCCAGTGGCTTGGAAGACTGAGGACGAGAAATACGTCCTTTGACAGGTTTGATGAGGGTTTCATTAGGTACTGTTTATTGCTCTTCTTCAGTGTCCAGAGACAGGACAACCTTCATGAATTCATCCTTGTACATACGAGCATCGTTGCAGTATGCTTCGACGCCTTTGAAAGGATAGAGATCAGCAACCTCTTTTTGTACCTCTCTATTGTCATCAACATATTTAAAACATTGATGGAGAGTCGAAGGGACAATATTATGTTCATGCAGAAATGGTCTTCCCAGCAAAGCATTGTAGGAACAAACCATGATTATCAATGATGTAAAAGGTCACCTTTGTGCGAAGATTGCCTATTTGAAGTTTTAAGCGAATCTTGCCCAGAGGTTCACTCCTTTCCTGGTTGAACCCGAGAATAGTGGTGATTGTACTGGAAAGACTATGCACAGGGATCTTCAGCGCATCCAACGTTATCTTCAGCATGATACTAAGAGCAGACCCTGGATCTATTAGAATGCGATCGACTTTCATCAAGTCGACATATCCTGTATAGTAGAGAGGATGGTTGTGCCTGTTGTCTTCCATCAACATGTCATCCTGTGTGAAAGTTATGTTTGGAATTAACTCCAACACATTATGACAATGACGGCAAGAGACTGGTTCTGCTTTTGGCTTCTTTATCAAGGCTAGACAAGTTTCAGCTTGCATGAGAGCTTCACTCAGAGTTTTTCGAGTCTCTTTGGAGAGGCGCAAGAGCTCGAAGATGGACAGCCGGGCCGGTGTATTGGCCAATTGAGCCAAGATATCAAAATTGTAAGGCTTTTCAAGTCCGGAAGGAGATGACTTTTTCAAAGGTTTGTCGAAGTGGACTTGTTGTTTGCCTTTGTCAGCGATCGTCGGCTTGGGAGGAGTAGACTCTACAACCGGTGAAGATACAGTAGGAATATCCTCAGTAGAAACAGGCTGCACTATAGCAGGCTCAGAAGAAGAGACATGATTCTCTTGAGCTTTGGGATAATCCTTTAGATAGGCTTTCCCTGAATTGGTGCCCAACAGGATTTCTTCATCAACTATGGGGTCAAAAGACACCATATTGCAAATCTTTGTCTTGCCTTTCGAGCGGTCTTTCTTCTTGGAGGAAGAGGAAAGTTCGAACTCTGAAGCAAGATCCAGATGAATCCACATAATCTCGTCATTGTTAAGAGACAAGGGGACGAGACCTTCACATCGTGGAGGAGGGAGATTCTCAATCTCAAGAGTAGCTTTGGGGATAGGAATGACACCGTGCTGTACCATCTGGGGAAAAAGTTACCGAATTGAACTGAGACCATATTTGCGGTAACAGTCTTCTTATCTTGCTGCAAAGTGACAACACCAACATTGACCAGCTCCTAAATTTTGCCTTTGAGCACATAACATGCTCGAGTAGGATGCCCGATGAACCTATAATAGACACAGTACTTGGGATGATCAGTCTTACCGACTTCATCGGGCTTCTTGGGATCTGGGAGCTGGAGCTTATTGCTTTTGATCAAGCAATCAAAGATGCTCACTGTGTCGTTCTCGCCAAAAGAGTACTCCACTTTCAGACGAGGTTCCCTTGGTGGAGGTGCTGAAGGAGTAGAAGTAGACGTAGGGGGAGCTACGTTGACCGCTAGAGATTCTTTGTTCTTATTCACCAAGTTGATATTCAAAGTTTCTTTTCCTTTACGGTTGTTCTGGCGATTGCCACCACCCGATGTCTGATGTTCATCCCGGTCGGGGTTAGACATTTGTACCCCTAGTTGCTTGAATTTGTCAGCGCTAACTTCAGCTGCTTTAGCATTGACAATGAAAGATGGCCAGTCTTATAATTGAGTAGACCCTGTCCACATACTGATGATAGGCAAAAGATTTGCCTTGCAGGTGTCTATGGTAACAGCAGCCGGAGTTCCAGGAGGCATTTTCAAAGCTTCTCGGCAGAACCTTTCAATAAAACTCTCAGCAGTTTTATTGTGTCTTTGTTTGATTTTATTGAGGGCTGACATAGTCATGTCATTGATCCTCTCATAGAATCGTTCCAAGAAGATATGTTTTAGGCCAGAGAATGAGGTGATACAACCATCGGGCAAGCTTCTGTACCAATCGTATGCTACGCCGGCTAAACAGCCGACGAATACTCTGGTAAGAAGTGCATCATTTGGTTGAAGTTGGACAGTCATAAACTCAAAGTGGTTAATGAACTGACTGGAAGAAGTGCTGCCATCGAATAACGAGATTGTTGGGATTTTGTAATTAGGGGGAAATGGGACTTCCTTCCATTCAACTGGGTAAGGTTGTTTGATCCCTAACCTCTGCAAGTTGTCCTTCTCCTTGAAGGCCTCGAACTGAGTACGTAGGAGCTTGACAGCTTCATTGGCATCTTCCACTGATATAGAAGGAGCAGGCTGAATCACAGTGTTAGGGGAAGGAACAGCGTGATAAGCACTACCCCTAGCACCTGACTGACTGGGTGTAGGTTGGACCTGTACAGGAGGTACTTGAAGAGATGCTACCCCCAGTCCTGTATTGACGGGCACCGACGATGCTATAATTTCAGGATTTGTAGGAGGTACGGTCGGTGGCACTGTATTCTGGGCCACAATGATGGAATACATACTTGCGACCATTTATGCCATGGTCTTCAGCTTGTCTTCTAGTACAGATATTCGTTGTTCTTGACTGGCCGAACTGGAAGCATCTGGGTCTTCATTGACAACATAAGCTGTCACTTCTCTGGGTATAGTGGAGGATACTGTCTGTTCTGAGCTTTCACTGTATGCATCGTAGTCGGAGAAAGAATCATCTCCTGAGTGAGAAAGAGGAAGATAACCAGAAGGATCTTAAAGATTCTTTTGACCGATTGTGTCTCGGCTTCGGGATCGGGTATGTTGGAATACTCCTTCAGAGGATTCTTGGAGTAGATCCAACTACCGCTGGCTTGGCTTGCGAGGCTTCCCGTGCTTAGAGCACTTCCTACCCCCAGTATCTCTGGAAGTCATGTTGACAGAAGCGTACAAAACCTCGTCTTCATCTTCCGACATAGGTTCCGAGTTTGAAAAGTTCAGACGATCGAAGACAGATTATCTTGTTGTCTGACAACAACACTTGATGACAACCTTGTGATTGCAATGATGTCCAAGTGGTTGCACTGGAGATATTGAGATGTTGTCCCATTTTTGCTTGAGGTGTTCTCGGAGATCGGGAACAGCAACGGGACGAGAAGAAGTTCGAGGGACATATTTTTTGACAATATTCGGAACATGGTTCTGATTCTTCAAATGTTTTATCCCCTGAGTGTACAGGGAAGTACTCATTTCATTGGCATAGGTATCCGAATTTTTGATCCTGGAAGTTTGCTTCTGATGCTGGTTGGTCTTCGACATTGGCTGTTTGCGTTTTACCGAAGTTGGTCGATTGAGATACGTTCTTAGATTAGCAAACTCACCCCCAGGGGTTTCTGTCTGAGACACCAACAATTTTTTCTATCTTGAACGGGAGATCTGAAGAGTTAGAAGATCTTGGAATTCTGCTACCGGAGTATTAAGAATACCTATCTGATCAGTACACTTCCCTTTGGCAAGGAGAAAAGAAGAATCCTTGTGGGAAAGAGTTCTTGTACTGACTGGTGCCGGGGCACGTTCAGTTTGATCTTCAATGGTAAAAACCGAGGAAGACTGAGAAAAGTCTAAAGGGTCTTTTTCTTTGTTTTGTAAAGAAGGGTTAGCTAAAGAGCGTTTCCCTCTGTTGTCTTCCAAGTCATGGGACGAGGAAGTTTGAGAAAAGACCAACGGGCCTTTTCCTTTGCTCTGGGGAGGAAGAGAAATAGCCAAAAGACTACCCCTAGTGGATTGCGCAGAAGCAACAGGGTGTTTGAGAGGAGGAGCAGAGCTTTTCCTCTTGTTGTGAGAAGAGAAGAGATTAGCCAAAGGGCTGTCTCTCTTGGATTGCGCAGGCACAGTTTTCGCATGGGTTGATGGCGCACTGGCAGGTTGCGCGTGAGTAACTCTGACAAAATGTCTTCTGGCCTCAGTCACAATGGCTTGCGCAGTAGGAGTCTTGTTGCCAGAGTATTTGTGTTGTACTCTGGTTACTGGAGTAGTGGACTGCGCAGGCAGAGTTGCAGTCAACTGCGCCAGAGGAATAGGAGTCTTGCATTTGGACATAGAAGCATATGAAGTAGCTTGTGCACTGGCAACAGCAGACTGCGCATGAGTAGTAGAAGCAGATTGTGCAACTGCAGAGACAACAGACTGTGCAACAGTCTTGGTAGCAGAGACTTTAGACTGTGCAGCAGTCTTGGTGGCAGAATCAACAGACTGTGCAGCAGTCTTGGGGACCCACACTGGGCGTACTTTGCTCGTGGCAGAAGTTGTCGCAGTGCGAGGGGTGGTCCTGGAGTTGATCATGGCTTCATAGGCTGTCTGGTAGACTTTCACAACCAGCGTCTTCTGCGTCTTTCCGATAGACACAACTTCACATTGAGTTGTCACTTTCTCATCGGAGGAGAAAGTCGTCCCCAGTAGAGTCGCCATTTTGTTTACAAAAACAAAAGTTGATCTTTATTTCAACAAAATTTGTAAAGAAGATTACAAAAATTCTGGAAAAGTACAACTATAGGAATCCGATCTGAAGACGATCGTTTTATCCCTTGGACGATGTGAACTTTGAAGACGGTAGCCTCTGAAGATTGCAGCAGCACTTTGGCAAGGACTCCTGATCTCTGGTGATGATCTCTGATCTCTGTATGTGTGTATGATCCCCTCTAGGAAGGACTTGAAACTCTATTTATAGAGTTCTAGAAATAACTACTTTTTAGTTATTCTAGACTGTGTAAGATGGATTGCGCTGCATTGGATCGCCCAGACACCAGACTGTGCTGGCAGTTGTTTGATCGTGGGCCAACTGTATTGGACACATGTTATTATTTGATTAAAATGCGCATAATCGTGTACAGACGGTTACCACGTAATGAGTCATTGATGGCATGAAGGCCACGTGTACTTTGTCAGTTGTATTGATGTAGTACGACAACTGAATTACGCTTGCTTCGGATTGCGCTGGGATGGACCGCGCTGGGATGGACTGCGCTGCAGACAGATTGTGCTGCATGTACAACTGTCCTCGAGCGCTGTGCTGCACAATAAACGAACAGTTTCCTCGTTCTTCGTGCTGTCTGCTGTCAGAAGATCTGATTCTCTGTCAGGTAATGATGACGAGGCCACGTCAGCATGCGCACTTGGATGAGTGTGCAGTTCAGCCTGCACAATCGAATGGTTGCACAATCTGTCTTCTGTACAGTTCACTTGAAGGATGTATAATTTGATTTTCATGACTTTGTTGATGGGTGCAACTTGATTTTTAGGACCTACAACGTATATTGTATGTCTTATTGCATGTTTTATCTTGGCATTTCCCTTGTTTAGTTTGGTTTGGATTGGTTTTTCATGTGGACCGACCCCACCTACCCCCACTCTTCCTTTAATAGCCGCCCACTCCTCTCTCCTCATTACTTTTTATTAACTCTTCTTCTTCCTCACCATTACTCTCCACCTACCAGGGAGAGAGGTCTAGGCAAGTTCAACTTGCTTCATGGGGGAACACAAGTTTTATTGTTCCATTTTCTTCTCCACGAGATTCTAAGTCACTTTAGTATATAGTATTTTTGAATTCCATAGCTCACTTCATGTAGATCTAAGTTTTTAGTATTTTGATCTTCTCGATTTTGATCTTCTAAGCTTGGTTGTTTCCGAATTGGAGAGTCCCATGTAGTAGGGATTTAGATTTTACGCAAGTTTGGTGTTGAGATGGCCGGACTTCACCAAGTCTTGGCCGAGATGGAGTTCCTCGAGTTCCTGAGCTTTTACGCATGCTTGTCTTGGCCATAGGGAGAAGGCGGTGTTTTACGCACACGTTTTAACGTGTTAGCATAGTGTTTAGCCCTTTTACGCCCACGCATTGCTTTCCAGCGTATTATTCACCCCTTTTACGCCTACGTATTACGTGCCAGCGTATTATTCAGCATTTTTACGCTCACGTCTTAACGTGCCAGCGTAGTACCCCTTTTACGCACACGCAATTGCGTGCTAGCGTATTCAAACTTTACACCGAATCCATTCGAACTCTACGTCGGGACCCTCCCAATCGCGTAGAGTTGCACTCGCGTAGACTTTGGCTCAAGTAGACTCTCGCATGCGTAGAGTTTCGCCCAGGTGTTGCGCGCGTAAAATTCTACTCGCGTAAAATTCTTATGCGCGTATAATTTTACTTGTGTATAACCCAGCTAGCGTAGAGGCTCACTCGCATAGAGCTATCTCTCCCTTGCTCTTGCTCGCATAGAGCCGCTTTACGCTTGAGGCCCTCGGCCTAGCGTAGAGGCTCACTCGCGTAGAGCTTTGAGCCCTTGTGTACCCAATTGTCTTTTATGCCTTGCACTATTCATGAATTGACAAGCACGGATTGAGCGATAGGACCGGACTAATAATGGTGCATGATATGACATGGCATGAAATAACAAGATATGACAAGTACGCACCATGGTAACTATTGAAAGCTGTTGCGACGGCTTGCATGACATAACTGCAATAAATGGCTTGGACACCGTGGACGATTGTGTTTGTACAAATAAACCAGTATTGTCTTGCATCATATCTAGGACATGGACCCTTGAGTACCACGGTCAGGGGTACATACTGAAATTGACTAAGGCTAATAACTAGAATAATCCAGTAGTCATGAAGAGATTTTCCTGCTACAGGCAATCCCGTTATCTGGGCGCCCCATCATGGGATTTGTAGCCTACCGTCGAGTAGGGCACATTTCCAGCACACTGTCTTGTGTTGCACCCACCAAGCTACTTAAGGGTACATATGATCTTGGATAATGTACCCGCATGTATTCAATCCCCTAATTGTGTCTGGATAACCTGGATGGTCTGCAGGGCTTGTGGCTGTTGGAATAATCTTATTGCATCTTACTAGTAACTAGGCCTGTGATAACCCAAGTTAGTTAAAGTATCAAGCTGTAATCCTTGCTTGGCCGTGATTAATTGGATGGAGTCTAGCCCAGCTTCGTCTCGTCCTGATCCTGTACAAGATTATGACATGACATGATTACTTATGCTTGCCTTAACAATAATGATCAGGGGACCAGTTCTGTTCAGGCGAAGGGTTACAACCCCGGTACTTATTTGGTTTAAGGGTTGTAACCTGGCTCCCGGAGCAGTTCTGCGTCCTCTCTTCGTTTATTGTCTTATTGCACCCTATGTCATGCTCGTCAAGTTTTACCTTACTTTAATAAGCACGATTATTTATGCTTGCCTTAACAATAAAGATCAGGGGCAAGGTTCTATTCAGGTGAAGGGTTACAACCCCGGTCCTTGTTTGGTTTAAGGGTTGTAACCTGGCTCCCGGAGCAGTTCTGTGTCCTCTCTTCGTTTATTGTCTTATTTTACCCTATGTCAAGCTTATCATGTTTTACCTTCATCAGCAGTATTTGAGATATATTTTTATTCAGGTCAAGGGTTACAACCTCGGTCCTTGTTTGGTTTAAGGGTTGTGACCTGGCTACTTGAATGGTATCCTCGTACTCAATTCACTGTTGTTGGCTCTGTATTATCAGTTTTCTTTATAAATAATTACCTTTAATATTCATTTATTATATGCTGGTTTTAGTTCCTAAGTGAAGCTTCCTTTGTGGCACTTGCTCTTTCTGGGGTCTGACCCAGCTGGTTTTGTATGGCCAGATATCGGAGCAGCTCCAGAGGATCTACCTACCTTTCAGCCAGATGGTGACCACCAGGCGTAACCATGGCAACGAGTGGGTTTATTTTTGGCTCTCCCACTCTATTGTAAAATTATTCTTTTGAGGCGTTTAGCCTACGAGCACGTGTTTAGCTCGATTGCACCTTTATTTACTGTCTGCCTATGTGCTGTAACATGATTGACAAATTCTAGGGTTGATCATGTATGACTGAAACTCTTGCTAGTCTTGACGTTTGTACGACTAGCTTCATGATCATCCAAGTATGTAATGTATGGGACGCCTTACTATTGTATATTTGGTGTTCTGACATCTTGTAAACTGTTATTGCTTGCTTGAGATTGAGACATTAGGCTTGTTCATGACCATAAAAGACTGATGGCTTGTAGTTAAACCCTCATGTATCTAGACAGCCGTGACCGTATAGCGAGGTGGGTTGCACTTCAATATACGTAGCTGGCTATGTACGTCCCCGCTCTCCAGTATTCTGGTTCTGGGGCGTTACAACTGTCTCTTCCAGAAATATTATAACAATGATTTACACGGATAGCCAACTTCTATAAGTTGAGTAGAGTATTGAATGAAGAATATCCTAACTTGTAGAATACTATGACCCTTTGGATTCATGTGATAACTACCACCTCCATCTCTTCGAGAACCAATTTAGGATTGATGCACTCACTCTCCCTTCGTATTCAGCCTTATTATATTTTTATTTGTTATATTAATTTTATTTAATTTCGAGGACAAAATTTTTATAAGTTGGGTAGGTTGTAAAATCCCCAAAAATTTGATGATTTTATTTTTAATTAAAGATATTTTTATTTTATTTTTATTGGACTTTTTAAATTTTGGATTTTACGAATATTAAAAATAGTATGTAGTTGCTACACTCTATATAATTATAGGTAATTTTTACCGTGTTAAGCAATTACTTGAAAATTTTAGGGATTATTTTTAAATTTTAGACCTTTTTTGAGTTTTAATTCATTTTTAATAATTGATAATCGAAATATTTCTTGAATAGAATTTGTGGTTAGCTTATAAATATTAAACTAGTATATCACAAGTAAATGCTATAATAGGCAAAGAATTAAGTATTTAAATCTCTAAAAAGATATTTATGAATTTTGAGATTTATAGGGATTTCTAGTTCATATAGGAGTATAAATATATATATATATATATATATATATATATATATATATATATATATATATATATATAAAAGAAAAAGGAAAGGAAAAAAATCCCTTGGGTGAACAGTACCCGCGGAGCCCAAGGATTATCCCAGCGTCTTTATTAACAACCGAACAACAACAACAACAACAAGAAGCAAAAACCTAAACCCTAAATCCTTACGTTTCCCTCCACGACAACCTAGTGGCCGCCCCGACCACTGTGCCATCTCCTCCGCGGCTGTGCGTACCGCCGGAGCGGCGGAGGCCGGCCAGGCCATGCGCGGTACAGAGAGCAGCAGCAACAATACAGTTGCGAGCCAACTTCGCAGCGACATATCATCGTGTGCGGTCGATCGATAGTCGAACCGACTTCACAGGTACCAAGACAAAACCCTACCCTCTACAACTCCCTTCAGATAGTTCGATCTACTTTACATCGTATGTATCATAAATTGAGCCCCAATTTTTTTGAAAAACTGTTCGAAAACAGAACAGTGAGTCACCCCCAACCCTTCGTTTGGAAGGAAGATTTTGAACGAAACATAAAGAATTTTTGTAAACTAATTTCAAACAGATAATGACAATATATAAAAGAGCAAAACCCTTTTTACATAATTTGATTTCGTCGTTTATGCATCGAGTATTTTGAATTCAAAAATCAGGAAAAATAATGTTTCAAAATAACAAAATTTCAATAAAGCTCTCTGATACGACGTGCGTTCTGCCAAACCGAGCGACGTGGTCACGAACCGAAAGCATCAAAAGGTGCGTATCGACTTCGTGAACGTGTGGGCTTAGACGGAATTCAAATTGGTCGCGTGTGCGCGACGAATTTGATGCGTATCCGTCGAAATTTACCGTATCGGCCTTTCTACAAATTTTCCAATTACTTTGTGCACGTTTGTCAAATTAGGACAAAACTTGCGCCAGCATGATCATATCATTTTTCTGGTCCTGTTTGCCAAGTTTGGTCCGATTAGGAGAAGGTTGATCGGAACGCCTATTTGGCGGGCCCGCGACCCGCTCTAACGGACAAATTTGTGCACGGCTCATCGAAATCCAAAATTGGACATACCTTGGGTTCGTCTCCTCAAATCGAACATGTAGACATTTAATTGGACGAATTTAGAGAACGTAGGTTCTGGCACGCATTTTGGTACAAAATAGGTCCAACGGCGAACATTATTTTGACCCGAAATTATGATTTTGCCCATGTTCCAGAATTGGACTTTTGGAAAGGCATTTTCTAGATATATCTTATATTTCAAACATATTCGTGGTGTTTATTTCAGCATCCGAGGATGTATACGGGATTTGGCTTTCATCGCTTCACTATTTTGACGGTTTGAGCTATTGGGCGTAGCCCTTTTGTACACAACCTCAGGCAAGATACCTTTCCTTATTTACTGTTTATAATTAGTTGCATCTTTCTTTATTTACTGTATATTTATTTCTTGTTTATTTTCAGTTGGATCCATGATTTGCTATTCATAGTTACTTTACTTTGCTTTTAATTGTTTTTCTTGCTTGTGTTTTAATATGCATGTGGACCTAGTCTTAGCGGACTACCTTTTGTTAGCGACCCTTGGAAGGATGAAGACAGTTTGATGTATGGGCTACCCAAAACCAAAAGCCGTAGTAACTGCATACTACGGTAGTCGTGTCGCGAGGGTCACTAGCCTCGAGCTATGTGGACTGATGGGTCATGTGGGCCGCTAGCCTCAAGTTAAGCCGACTGATAGTATTGGTTCTTGACGTGTGCGTGTTGTGACTTGTTACCTTGTCCTTAGGGAGTCAGCCTTTACATGCCCATACATTGAGATGTATTCTAAATTGCACAAGATTGGTTAGGTGACCATAGTTAATGTCATGTCGCACTTCGTTCTAGTCATGGCACGGGGCAATGTCACATCGCAGAATAGTGCACTATCCCTTGTCCTTGTTTGGTTGTAGGGGTAGTCTACAATTTCGATGATGGTATATTGAGTCGTGTTATGGTTGGGACACTTTACCTTACTTTGTGACTTTATGACATATTTTATATTCAGTTTATATGGCATGTTCTTTATGTATCTTATTCCGTCCCTCTGAGGACCTGGTCATCTCTCCAGGTGTGTGCTTTGTGACTTTTTGCAGGTGTTCTAGCCAAGGCCGTGATCTTCTCCATTCTTTCGAAGATGATTGCTCTTGGTTCGTCTTGCCATTTTATCGATCATTTTCTTGTATATTTTATTTTATTTAAATTAGCTGGTAGTAGATTTTTCTCCACCCAACTATATGTATAAATGACAAATTTTCTAGTTGATTTATATTATTATCCTTTGGTGGATGAGATTTAGTTATCTTGGTTTACTATATTTTACAGATTATATATACATACGGGGTTCCATACATTGGAGTATACTTCGTATGTATACAGCTGGCATGTCTACATACTTAGTCCTAAGTATTTTGGGACTGGGGCGTTATAGTTCAGCTCATCGCTAATGGACACTCTATACACCCCTCTGATCGTGAGGTTTCTTTACCTCAGGGTGTTACTCTAATCCCCCTAGGCCGAGCACTTCAGGCGCCCCCAAACTGGTCGTAAGGATTGCCCTTATGCACAAGTCATCCGAGACCAATGCATGAATGCAACTATATCAAACAAATCTTTATTATGACAACATATGCATCATTTAGTGTTTTCGTCTTACTCTTTATTCTCTATACAGCAATCTGTATCCTCTCTATCATGTAACTTTAGCAACATATAGAAATCTCTTTGCAGCATAATAAAGAGCTTGTATTCATTCATATTGAACACGAATAAGGCAACTGTTCTTTGATTTTAGCATCTGAGTCAATTCTTTGTTTCTTATCTTTTGTTGGTTTGGCATCGTTGATCAGCGGGACGAGGTAACAGAGTGGACTAGAGATCATTTTTATTAGGGCGTGGAGATAAATGTTAGCCCGGTTAAAGCAACTCACCAAAGAAATCTTTTTCGAGAGAATGAGGGACTTCACGCGACGATCACGCGTCGCCTCTGCGTCCTACTACATTGGCACCAACATTTGATTAGCATACTTCGATCTCTTTCTCTCAAGATTCAAAATGATTATGCAATGCGATAATATCGAACAATAAAAACCAATCATCGAAAACCAACACGAAAATGCATTCATCAAAACCAAGCAGCGAAAGGAAACATCCAACAAAACACTTGGATTCATTTCAATAGAAGCCGATCCATTAATTGGAAAGGTTCGTTGCATTTCATCCGTGCTCAATCGATACCAGCAAAGGTTTTCTCAAATACTCAGTTCAAGACTGAGTCAGCAAGCCGTGGGTATTACATAGTAAACAGTGACAAACGGGATACTACATAATAATCCATTGAGAAAAAGTTTTGTCCTCAAAAATTAAAGAATAAGCTCACCTCCAACACGATCCGGATATTGAACAAGTAAGGTGGACATGAAGATGACTTCTTTCATGGACCTCACCCAAAAGAAGAAAGAGCCAATGCGAGCCTACATTGAGAGCTTCCGGCAAGCCGTACTAAGACTACCACCCAGTGTGCCAGAGACCGTACTAATGGACTCTTGCCGCAAGAACATGACACAGGTAGTCAAGATTTTGGTGGATTCTACCCAGCACACAGACTGGACTGCGTTCATTATCGGTACGAAAAGTACCAAAATGAAGGCCCGAGATGCCCGTCTCCTAGGTGTCAGCTTCCCTGGGTATAGACAAAGGGAAATGCCCCTCCAACAGCAATAAAAGTGGGCATCAATCCAAGGGAAAATAGTCATTGACTGTTAATACCTCTAATGGTGCGTCAGCTCCTACTCAGAAGCCCCCAGCCACACTACGACAGAAGGAGGTATACTTATTCAATAATGAAGAAACCTTGCTGCTCTTTGAGGTGCTTATGCAAAGTGATAAGATCATGTTGCCCGATCCTAAATGCCCTCATGAGGTTGACAGAGTAGGAGATCTGAAGTATTGTCACTACCATTGGTTTGTTGGACATCCAACCTGAGATTGTTACGTACTGAGAACTACATCCAATGCATGATCAATACGAATGTCCTCGCTCTCGACTATGAAAATAAGACAGTCTCAGCGAATATGGTGTCCCTTCAATTTGGCACCATGCTACCAACTGAGGCTCGAGATGGCGTCATCACCATCCCAAAGGCGATAATAGAGGTAACCAACCTTCCTTCAACTCGTGATGACGTGAGTGGGCTGGTGCCCCTCACTACATCCTGGGGCTAAATAATATGGGTTCACTCAGATTTAGCCCCAGAGCTGACCCAATCGTTGGCATGCCCTACCACCAAGAGCAAAGGCAAGAAGTCCAAGTCCTGGCGAATGGTCATCGTCTCTCCGAAAGAAGCCTTGTCGGTGGTGACAAGATCAAAATAGAACACTCAGTAGGATGAGTCTCCGACTGAGGAGGTGCCTCCCATCACCACTATTGCTGCTCCAGGGAAGGGTTCATCTCAACCTCTAGCAGCAGATAAACAGAAATAAAAAAGGCTCATTTTGATAATCCTCTAAAAAAGACGATACCTCGGGGTTGGTCAAACCCCAAAACTTTTATATATTGGCACAGCAATCCAATACTCCAACTCGGCAGTCTCTGTTTGAGCTTCTCCGACTCTCCAAAGATACTTGGAAGGTTCCATGTGAAGTGCTGAAAGACGCTTAGTCCTTCATCTGTCAGGTCCAACAGCCTAAAGAGCCCTATTCGCATGTCCATACTGCCACAGAATGGGAGAAATGATCCCCAACATCACGTTCTCTCAGCAGGACATGCTACTCAAGAATAATAGGCACAAAGATCGCTGTATTACACAGGGTATGCTGGTGCCATCAAAGTAGACCGGATGCAAATAGATCCGGGTTCTTTTCTCAGCATCATCCCTCGAAGTCTGCTCCAAACTCTGGGGATACTAATGCATCGGTTAAGGGCATCCAATACTACAATTAGCGGCTCCAACATCGACAAAAGTAATCTTTTGGGCAAGATACGTCTGAAGTGCCACATAGGTGATCTCAAGACAGACGTGACTTGCTATGTCATCGATGTTGATATATCTTATAATGTCTTGCTAAGACATCCGTAGATACATGAGTACATGGTCGTACCGTCCACCCTCCACCAGTGCATAAAATATATAGCTGGCAATGGCATTGTCAGAATCGAGTACACGGATGTCGATCCCTTCAGAGGAATCGAGGCATACTTCACAGACGTTGATCTGTATAAGACGCTCTACTTGGACGATGCCAATGATGCTGATCACGAAGCAGAAGTCGAAGCAGAGGTCGAAGCAGTGACTGAAGAGCCATTGAGAGTACGGCTCAAGGGAAAACCTCCCCAGGTGTTAGCTCCTCTCATGGCTAAGCTGTATGGGGTGGCTCTGAATCTTCTGTTCATCAAACTTTCATGCAGGACCCAGAAGCCTGTTAGAGTCAGATTGCGAAGAAGGTCTCTGAAAACTCCTCCTGTTAGGACGTCGGCTCCACTGGTGGCCAAGATATGGCGAAAGGCTCCCACACCCCCTCTAAAGGTTGTTCTAGTTCTCACAGATGAAGAACTGGAGGATTATATATCTGCCCATACTGAGGCACCCTCACTTGATGATGTAATCCCTAGGGACAAAATCACATAATCTATTAATAAAATCTATCTTTGAACTACTCTAATCTTCTACATTGGAATGCTATATATGCTCTACATAATGCCTTAGGAGCGTTACAAACACAAGTAACGACTGTCAATAATGTAAATTGGGTTATCCTGTACCGAGGCATCTGTTATGTGGTTCCACCAAGAAAAAGGACAAAAAACCTATTATCTTCAGCAAAATAGAATGTCATCAAGACCTTCCTCCAGCAGAACTAGAGCCCGATAGCGACAAAATACAAATATACCATTATACTAATCAAGCAAAGTACCTAATTCAAAAAATAGGTTATGACTTGAATAGCGATAAAGGCTTGAACTACGACAAAGGTCGACGCCTTCCCTTACAACTTCATCTTCCAAAGGAAAAGCCTCAATACTACTACCATCGCACTCGACGGGGGGTGGGCTACATTACACCTCCGATCACCCCCATAAAGTTTAAAAACTGAGGCTGAGATGCATTCTCATTCATCTGAAGCTTGCAATTGGGACTCCGATAATAGTATCGGTCCAATCTTCAGAAAAGTGTTGTCAGCCAACATGACATCTGCACATCCTCTAGAAGAAGACGACGATCAGACATTAGAATTCTTCGAAGAAGAACTCTGCTCTCAACATCTAGAATCTCAACAGGAATCATGTTTTAAACAACGGGAACCTCCCACTGAAGATGAAGTCGAACAATTCGACTTAGGGGATGAGTCCTCACCCAAGCCCATCTTTGTTAGCAAAAGCCTACAAAGGGAAGATCGAGAATCCTTGGTACAACTAATCAAAGCATACATCGACGTCTTCGTCTAGAGCTATGAAGACATGTCGTGGTTGGACCCACAGCTTGCACTATATAGACTTAACATCCTACCTAATGCTAAGATTGTTAAGCAGCAACAGCGATGCTTCTGCCCCTACATCATGGATGCCATTAAGAATGAAGTGGATAAACTTATAACAAGTGAGTTCATCTACGATGAGCTACATCCAGATTGGGTAGCCAACATCGTTTCTATTACCAAGAAGAACAGAAGAGTTCAGGTCTGCATAGACTTTCGAGACCTCAACTCTGCCTGATCGAAGGATGAGTTTTCCCTTTCGATCATCAACGTGATGAGCGACAATATATATGGCTTTGAACGGATGTCCTTCACGGATGGATATTCGGGCTATAACCAAATCAAGATTTTATTGGACGATGAGAAGCACACGTCGTTCCGGACCCCAAAAGTAGTAAACTATTACACAGTGATGCCCTTCGGATTAAAGAATGTAGATGCAACCTATTTTACGTTAAAACAAGAAGAACAAACTTTTTTGTATAGAAATTTTGTATCTAATTACAAACAGAATATAGTACAATATAGGACTTAGACGTAGTCCTAGGAGTACACTTTTGTTTTTATCTGGGAACCATAGCGATGGAGTGAGTGGTAATACGTTGACTTCGTTGATGATCTGACGGTGAAATTGAACTCTCTGAAGTTCTGGATTTCTCTGGAATGGGCAATGACTTGAAGAGGATTGAGCCTCTTGCAAGTGCCCTGGATGTTGATGCGGTTGAAGTATTCCGGAAGTGGAGAATGAACCATAGAGAGATTAAATGAAGGAATGATCCTTCTATTTATACGCAGCAGAATGATCTGCTTATGCGCGCATATGTGTTATGCGCCTGGAGAGCTTGCACGTAGGGATGCCACGTGGCTGATGCTGTTAGGCGCATAGATGATGCGCCCCGAAGTTGGAGCTGAATCTGTTTGAGCTGTACTGTTGGCCTTTTGAGGAGCTGACACATGGCAGTCATAGAGATTCGGTTGTTGCTAAGATATTAGATGGTTAGCACCCATTCATAGGCATAACTGAGTCAAATGACATGTGGCACGTGTCTATGTCTCAAAGATCTCAGATTTGGTGGAGAGTGATCAGTCAGGATGTGCCTAGGATCTGGCGTATGGGGGACTTAGTCTATGACTTTCAGGAGTCACGAAGAAGTCTGGGCACATGGCTTTTGAGGCACATGCAGAGCTTCGGGCGTATGGCGGTGGAGGCACATACAGGGACTTGACTTCTGTCTTTTGGGATCAGGAGGAAACCTGGGCGCATGGCTTTTGAGGTGCATACAGAACTTTGGGCACATGGCTATGGAGGCGCATGTGAGTGATCAGTCGGCCACATAGCGTGGCACAACTGTAACCGACAGAATAAGTAATTATGAAGCTGACGTCAGTGGCTCTTTATTTTTTATGAAAGCTGTCGACTGTTCCGTATTCGAGAAGCGAGCTGCCAACTCTGTCATACAGCATTAAATGCTTGATGGGTGACAAGCCTGAGTGGGCGCATCTTTTTGAATCACTGGGTGCATCATTCTGTGCTCCACTGGGCGCATTATTCTGTGCTCCACAGGGTACATTGATACAGGATGCATGGTGCTGACGAGCGCATCCACCGCGTGGTGCTTACTTATTGGTCAGTCTGTCGACTTTTTTGAGGCATTAATGACTTCTTGGATGTTAAATTCGAAGGGACAGATTCATCACCATAAATGCAAGTTCATTGCACTGACTTCAGAAAAGTTACCACTTGGCATATGGGTTTGATTTGCCCTGGCCTATAAATTGCAGCGTGAAGAGAAGTTTGTTTCTCGTTTCACTTTCCTTCCCTAATGGAGATGAACTCGACCGATCATCCTCCTTGGCGAGACGCTGCACTGTGGGTTGCAGATCTCCTCGTTCGAAGAAGCTTTGACGACGAACTCCTTCAGAAGACTGAGATGCGCAGGGAGAGCTATGAACACAACAACTTATGTTCAAACCCCTTGTCGATAGTATTTTTTTACATGATGGCGTTGGGTGCCTGTTGCATCCAAGGATCGGGGTCGTCGTGCCCCGACTTCCGCTATGCTGGAAGAACCACTAGGTTTGGATTGATTGCCAACCCGCGTTCTATTTAATAAATGCTTTACTAGATGAAGCACTCGTGCGTTTGACGGTGAAGTGATTTATTCTGATGAGGCAGGGTGATGCGCCTGAACTGGGATGCCAGAGTGATGCGCCCAGATTGAGACGTTTGAGTGATGCGCCTAGTCGATTTTAGGCTTTCTTTGTTGTAGTAGAGTTTTCTTGGTAACAAAGAGTTTGGACATTTAATAGACTCTCATATGCAATAAAAGTTCAATTTTTATATCTCTCTCTTCCCTTTGCTGCGTTGAGTTTTCTATTTTGAGTTCCTCTGCACATAACATTTTGTAGCGCATGACGCTTTAGGGCACATGCCATTCTAGAGCACATAAGGATTTTGGTCCTTGATGCGCCCATAATTTCCATGCTTCTACAACACCCCCTTCAAAGTTTTCAAAACTTTCTGTCAAGTTTTGGAATACTTTGAACAAGAAGCATGGGTAGTAAAAGTCCTAGGCATATACCATGTATGGGCGCATGGTCGCTCGACGCATATGCATATTGGCGTATGTTCTTCTTGATTTTAAATGTCCAAAATGATATTGCCTTGTTTTACAAAGTGATAATGATAATCTTTTTGGAATATATAGAGTCGTCGGTTTCACGAGACCCGAAGCGGCTGCTGCTGACGTCACGTCTCATCGATTCACGTGCCTGGCAGAGCCTATAAATAGGTGCTGATGAAAGAGAGAATTTTCTACTTTCTTTCTTCCTTCTTAGAGATTTTCTCTTCTTCGAAAAAAACCCTAGCTTTAGAGAGATGGCTCCCAAGACTCCCGTGCTGGCCGAGGCAGAGGCAAGGGCAAGAAGCCCATCGAGTTTCATCCGTTGAAGCACATGGGTGGTGCAGCTATATTAGCCCCACCCTGAGGATGCGGATAAGCTTCTCTATGCTGACGTGCATGGAATTTGTCCTGATGATGCACCGACGCTTCTTTCTACTGACGCGTATGGACTTTGCTCTTGATGATGCGCCGAACATTCTTTCTGCTGACGTGCATGGACTTTGGTCCTGATGATGTGCCGAAGCTTCTTTTTGCTGACGCATATGGACTTTGATCCTGATGATGCGCCGAAGCTTCCCTCTATCGTGCATGGACTTCGGTCCTGTATATGCGCCATAGTAGGGTTCAGTCGATGCGCATGGAGATGCTCCAAGACTTTTAATGCGCCGTTGCTTTGCATGCGCCAATGCTGAGTTGTGTTGCTGATGCTTTTTTTCTTATTGTGTGGCAGTGTCGATGACTTTGCCCTTGTTGAATGAAGTCCTTCTCGACCCTTCTCTTTGTCATGGATGACCCGGCTAAAGCTGCGATCATGGTTGACCAGTCACCAAAAAGAATGACATAGATCCGAGATCAGCACTACAATTTTCTCTAGGGTATGATGGAGAGTGGAAAGCTCAAATTTGCTGATTCTGACATTGTATTTTTCCTAAAACCTGAGTTTTTGTTTGGTGATCGCCTGACCTCAATTGAAACGAAGGTGTTAAAGGTCAGAGAGGGTTGGTTCTTCAATGCCAAGGGCCTAAATACGTCTATTCGTCAGATGGATTATCAGTTACCGTTGACTGTCTTTCGTAGCCTTGCTTCGAAGAGGATGATCAAATGGGAGCTCACTCCGACTCAGGGAGGGGCGGTAGCAGGAACCATTCGGATCGATACTACATCAAATCAGAGGGATACCTTAGCCCCCTCACGAGGTGGAACCTCTTATCATTGGCGAACTTTGCATCCTGGAAGCATATACAGCGATGTTCCCCCAAATACCTTCACCTTTGCTGCCTCGACCTTTGTCAACCGCATATTGGCGGACAAGATTTTGTACCCTACAGGGGAGTTTCGGGTCAAAGATTGGTACCATTACGTGCCGAAGTGGGATGAATTGACACTCTGGATTTTGTCGAAGTTTAAGAATGAACCCCGGAAGATTGGTCTGACAGCTGCTATCCGTGCCACTCAAGCAGACATAGAGATAAACTGGCCCATGTTCCTTGCCCTCATGGAGCTGTACAATTCTCACACTGGCACCTTTTATATGCCCGTAGGGGAGTTAGGATTAGCACTTCATGAGATGTATGAGATTTCAAAGCTCCCTTGGGGGTCTGAACCGTATAAAGAATACTTCCCTACGAACGAGGAACTCCTTGCCTTGGAAGAGAAGGATTCTAAAATGGTGGCAATCTTCAAAAAAGTGGTTACTCACCACTATATGAACCAACGAAGGGATAAAGGTAAAGCACAACCTCATGTGACTGCTTGGAGAGATTATGTCTTTGATCAAGACGAAAAGTATCCGTCAAAGATTCGGTTTGTTACTCCTCATGGGTCCACTCACGCGAAGGTACTTGTTGAGATGACCTTAGTGAGCAAAATCCCCGTGAGGATGAGAACAGAGAGCCGTCTGACAATATTTATAACTGTTTCTGGCACCGCGTCCACAAAATGTCTCTAAAGGTAGTACTGGCGGCCTATCTAATGATATGGCTTCGAGACTACATATTTTTTGGTGGATTCGGTTCTGTGGAGAGGGTAACCAGAAACCTTATCTTGCCTGTTGTGAAGCTAGTCTTTGGTCATCCTTTGGCTTTACTTTCTGCAATGGTGTGCAACCTGATGCTGGATCTGAGAGAATTTATAGTAGATGTGATTAACTTGAGGGGAAGAAAGGATAACTTCCCTCGAGTAGAATTGCCTTATCAATATTTGATGGGATCGTTGATACTGCATCATCCCGATGTAGTGAGGCGTGGTACAGAAGAGGGACAAGTTTTTAGTGATGCTT
The DNA here is from genome assembly GCA_029216955.1 of Iris pallida. Classification (NCBI taxonomy): domain Eukaryota; kingdom Viridiplantae; phylum Streptophyta; class Magnoliopsida; order Asparagales; family Iridaceae; genus Iris; species Iris pallida. The sequence goes on from JANAVB010024994.1 coordinate 4,190,647, forward strand.
TTATCCGTCGCTACTACAGAAGGAAGTGGCTGCATACGGGCGTCCCTGTTTGTAGGAAGGTGTTGTCTTATTTACAAGGGTGGGATGTCACCAAAGTCGGCCCAATTTTCTAAGGTTTTGAAGCAGATGAAGAACTGGAGGATTCAGGCGAGGATGTTATTTCTCTGTTGGTGTGGGGATTCTGCTGGTTGCAAAGTATTCGGCCCTCGTACTTGGTGTACCGGAATAGGAATATTGCTTCCTAGAGCTGTACCTGCCAAGCCGTTTTATACGCCAATTTGGCTACACTCAACTGATGTTGAGGAACCCATGTACTTGCTTGGGGTTCGTTGGAAGTTTTTTGTACGGTGCCCAGGGTTGGCAATATTACAACGCTGGGTGTGTTGGACTGCGATTCACGGCACCAGTTTCAAATCTTCGGCCTCATATTTTATTTTTTGCCGTCAGGCTCTATTATCTAATGAATATTGTATCTCCTGGATATAATAGGGAGACTAATTTCATTGTCGGGACCCAACTCGAGGCGTCGGAGACTATGCTTGCGAAAGCTCGGGCATATCGTCTGCCCGATGTTGCGGTTCATGTGGTCACTCCTGCAGCACAAGTAGGAGGCTTGTAGAAGGAATCTACGATAAGTCAACTGAAGAGGCGGGCGTCGACAGATGCGGTTTCCTCTATGCCCAAGAAGTCCAGGAAGGTGCTGGCAGCAAAGTTAGGGGCGGCTATAGTTTTGCCTTCGGCGGTGCCAATCGAGTCCGCTCTTGTAGTGATAAGTAGATTATTATCAGCCAAACGAGATCTTTCCTTTTCTGCTTATCTACTTCTTCTTTGCTTGCAGGATGTCGAAGAAGAAGTCCCGGTCTTCGAAGCTAAGTTCGGGCAGGCCGAAGGAGGTTGCGAGCTCGTCTGATGAGCGTGTTCCCCCAATTGTGTAGTCTCCCGTGGAGGAGAGCCTAGATGATGTTGTTCAAGTAGAAGTTCAAGCCACCTTGGACTATACTGGAGGTGATGTCGTTGATGTAGTGGCATCTAAGAGCATTGATCCAACCCCGTCGATTACTCGGGAAGATGAAGCAGGTTCTTCACAGGTAGTGAAGCAACCGACAGCAGGTGCCACAGAGACTGTTGTTGAAGCCCCGAAGGAGGTTACCACACCAGGTCTTCCAGATGGGAAAGTTGATTGGGATTTGTCTTCTCCGTAAGACATCCCTGATGTTGATAATACCGAAGAAGACTCTGTGATGGACGGAGGGAAGCCGCTGGAGGATAGCAGCTGAGCCCTCGCCTGATCGAATCGTAAAGGAACCGGTGGACCTTCTAACTGCACGGAAGGTCGAATTTGAGATGACTTTGCTGCCAACCCCACTCATGTTCCCGCGATGGAGGTTGGGGAAGAAGGGATGGCTCGTCTGCTAAGTCCTATCCCCGTCCTGGTGACGGAGGCTGAAGAGGGGGCAACGACTCGTTTGCCGAGTCCTACTACTGTCTCCTTAGAGAGAGAGATGGAAGCGGCCATTCCGTACCCTGGTGCCACCCTCGTCCTTCCTTCAGGGGATGAACGGGAAGAACTTGCCCCTGCTGCAGATATTGCTTTTGAGCTTGCTACAATGGGTCTTGATGTTGGTAGACCTTCTAGGGTAGGTCTTGATAAGCGTAAGGCCCTTATGGTGGAAGAGTCTGTCACCTCCATTTTCCGTATACGTATTTCCAGTATACGTGTACGGGATCCTGTCCGGTATTTTTACTTGTCTTGTCTTGCTAGCTAATTTTGATTTAATCTTGTTTAGGTTCATCATGGTTTAACTTGGTTTATTTTGGTTGGCTTAGTTTAATTTGGTTCAATATGTTAACCCCCTACCTACCACCATCCCCCTTTATAAAGCCACATAATTTTCTCTCTTCTCATAATTCCTCATAACTTCTTCTTCTCCTCCATTAAAACCTCTCCTCCTCCTTAGGCAAGTGCACCTTGCTCTCACTCAAGAACCCATTTGGATGGTTCCAATGGTTTCCTAGCATGATTCTCTTCCACTTTAGAACTTGAAATTTTTCACTTTGAAGCATAGATTTTTACATATCTAGAAAATTGCCTTTTTTAGAAACTTGAAGTTTTGATTTATTTAAATTCTTCATTTGCATGTTTTGATGGTTTCATGTGGTAGAGAATTTCGTTCTACCCCATTTTGACCTAAGGAAGTCCGAATTTGGACTCCGGATGGAGAAATGGCGGAATTTTGAAGTTTTTGGCCATGGTTCGTTCTTCCTGGATTCGACGGAAAGACTAACAGTGCACTGCTTGGGTGCATGGACCTATCATGCGTCCAAAGAATTTTTCCCACTCATGTGGGCGCATATGCCTCCATATGGGCATATAGGGTGCCACATGTGGGAGCATAGTCTTGTGTTGGCGCATAAGCCTTTACGACTTGTCTCCTTGCATCCATTCACCCTTAGCCTTTGGCCACAAGGGTCCAACCAATGCTTGGGAGCAAAGGGAACTCATGTTTGGGCGCATAGAGTGTATTCCCCTCCTAGTGGGCGCATACATGAAGCCAGTGTGGGTGTATGACTTGGGTATGGCACATGGCCTTCACCCGTAATGCACAAACCCCTTTTCCATTCCTTGGCACTTGGCCATGCACGTGCCTTGGCCATGTAGGCACCCATGTTTGGGCGCATAGCTACCATCAAGTGGGCGCAGAGGAACCCCCATGTGGGCGCATAAGTACCCTTCACTTGGGCATATGGATGCCCATGATCCTCATGTCTGGTTTTTGCATGTTTCAACTTGTCGCATCTTTTTACGACTTGTGATTTTATGCGATTTCTTCGCTATTGATCTTCATGACACGACATGACTCGTGCGTGTCACGGCTAGGCATGGCACGACTCGACACGGCACGACTTGTACAATTTGCAGTACGACTTTGCACGACTTGGCACGATTAGCACGATTTTGTCTAATCGTGGCACGGCTTTCTATGTTTTTGCTAAATAGATAATCGTAGCACGACTTATGCAAGCCGTGGCATGGCTTAGCAATGATTTGGCATTTTCTCTTTTGTCATGACTGTATGTCCTAAAAATCAAGTTGCATCTATCAAATTGGCAGAGAAGTCATAATTGCGCACCCTTCAATGAACTGCGCTGGAGATAGATTGAGCTACAAATCAAACGCCCGAGCTGAACTGAGCTACCACCCGAGTGTGCTACGCTGACGTGGCAAAACCATCATTACCTGACAAAGATCAAATCTTCTGACAACCTGACAGCCCAAAAAATGAGGAGTACGCTCGTTTTTTGTGCAGCACAGCGCTCGAGAACAGCTGTACAACCTTAGCGTAGTTTGCCAGTCCAACCTCAGCCCAGTTGGACCAAGTCCGAATCCTAGCGCTACCCATTGACTAGAAGGAAGCGCAGTCAGAAGCTAGCGCTATTCGATTAGCGCAATTCATCAAATAACTGACATTTATTACGTGGCTTACATGCCATCAATTGCTCGCCACGTGGCAATCGCCTGTACACGACCAAGCGCATTTTAATCAAACAATGCCACGCGTCTGAATACAGTTAGCCCATGATGGAGTAACTGTCCAATAGGCCAGTGCAGTTTGAAGTCTGCGCAGTCTGTCAACAGCACAGTTCATCATGCACAATCTAGAATAACTACAAAATAGTTATTTCTAGAACTCTATAAATAGAGTTTCAAGTCATTCATTAAGAAGATCAGATCATATTATCATCAGAGATCAGGAGTTCTTGTCCAAGTGTTGCTGTATTCTTCAAAGGCTATCGTCTTCAAAGTTCACATCGTCAAAGGGATAAAGCGATCGTCTTCAGATCGGATTCCTATAGTTGTACTTTCCCAGAATTCATTGTACTCTTGTACTATTCTTTAAAGTTTATGAAATAAAAGACTTTTATTTTTGCAAACAAAATGGCGACTCTGCTGGGGACGACTTTCTCCTCCGACGAGGAAGTGACAACTAAATGTGATGTGGCGTCTATCGGAAAGACGCAGAAGATGCTGGTTGTGAAGGTCAACCAGATTGCCTATGAAACAATGATCAATTCCAGGACCACCCCTCGTACTACAACCTCTGCCACGAGCAAGGTTCGGTCAGTATGGACTCCCAAGACTGTTGCACAGCCTGCTGTTTCTTTCGATAAGCTGCCAGTAGCAACTTCTGCACGTGCACAACTCCCTATCTCTTCTGCCAAGGCGCAAGCCACTTCCTATGATGCTTTGGCGCATTCTGTAACCAAAACTCCTGCTGCGCAAGCTGCAACTCTTGGAGTTTCTGTGGCCAAAAGGCCATATGTCAAATCCTTCGAGGCGCAACCGGCCAATACGCCTACTGCTACCTCAACCCAAGTGCAAGTGGCCATCCCTCCTGTTCCAGCGCAGTTTAAAAGGGATAGCCCTTTGGCTAACCCCCCTTCTTCTCACAGCAAGGGGAAAGATTCTGCTCCTCTTCCCAAGTACCCCGTTACTCCTGTGCAATCCACTGGGGGTAGTCTGTTGACTGTTCCTTCCCCTCCCCAGAATAAAGGAAAAGGCCCGTTGGTCTTTTCTCAAACTTCCTCGTTCCATGACTTGGAAGACAACAGAGGGAAACGCTCTTTAGCCAGCCCTTCTCACAAAACAAGGAAAAAGGTCCTTTGGTCTTTTCTCACTCTTTTCTGGTTTTTACCTCGGAATATCAATCTCACCGTGCCACGGCACCGATCAGTACAAGGACCCTCTCGAACAAGAATTCTTCTCTCCCTGCCAAAGGGAAATGTACCGATCAAAGAGGTATTCTGCCTACTCCGGTAACGGACCTCCAAGATCTCCCTACTTTTCGGATATCCTGCTCAAAGCAGGGAAAATTACTAGTGTCTCAGACAGAAACCCCTGGGGGTGAGTTTGCTGATCTACGGGTTTATCTCAATAGACCTCGGTCTACGTCAACTTCGGCGAAACGCAAGCAGCCAATGCCGAAGATGAACCTGCATCAGAGGCAAACTTTCAGGATGAAAAATCCTGACACCTATGCTAACAAAGTGAGTACTTCCCTGCATACTCACGGGACAAAACATCTGAAGAAACGAAACCATGTTCCGAATGTTGTCAAAGAATATATCTCTCAAACTTCTTCTCGTCCTGTTATTGTTCCTGACCTCCGAGAGCACCTTAAGAAAAAATGGAACAATATCTCAACACCTCCAGTTCAATCACTTGAACGCCATTGTAATCACAAGGTTGTCATCAAATGTTGTTGCCAGACAACAAAACAATATGTCTTCGATCGTCTGAATTTTGCAACATCGGAACCAATGTCAGAAGACAAAGACGAAGTGTTGTATGCTTCCGTCAACATGGCTTCTCAAGACACTGGGGGTAGAAGGTGCTCCAAATACGGCAAGCCTCGCAGGCCCAGCCAGCGGTACTTAGATTTACTCCAAGAATCTTTTGAAGGAGTATTTTGACACACCCGATCCCGAAGTCGAGACACAATCTGTCATAGGAATCTTCTCCAAGATCCCTCTGGTCATCTCCCTATTCCTTATTCAGGAGATGATTCCTTCTCTGATTATGATACAGCAAAAGTTCTGAACAGACATTGTCTTCTACTGTACCTAGAGAAGTGACAGCTTATGTTGTTACTGAAGACCCAGACGCTTCTAGTTCAGTGAATCAAGAACAATGAATAGCTGCACTGGAGGACAAGCTGAAGACCATGGCTAAAATGGTCGCAAGTATGTATTCTATCATCGTGACCCAACATACAGTACCACCGACCACACCTGTTGTAAATCCTGAGATTATAGAATCATCGGTGCCTGTCAATGCAGGTATGGGGTAGTATCTCCTCAAATACCCCCTGCACAAATTCAACCCACACCCAGTCAGTTAGGAGCTGGGGGTAGTACTTACCACGCTGTTCCTCTACCTAACACTATAATTCAGCCTGCTCCTTCTGCATCATCGGGGGATGCTAATGAAGCTGTCAAACTCTTGTGCACTCAATTTGAGGCTTTTAAAGAGAAGGATAATTTACAGAGATTGGGAATCAAATAACCCTATCTTATTGAGTGGAAGGAAGTCTCATTTTCTCCTAAATACAAGATCCCCATAATTTTGCTGTTTGACGGCAGCACTTCTCTGAGTCAGTTTATTAACCACTTCGAGGTGATGTCTGTTCAACTTCAGCCAAATGATGCTCTTCTTACCAGCGTATTCGTCGGCTGTTTAGCCGGTATAGCATACGATTGGTACAGAAGCTTGCCTGATGGCTGTATCACCTCTTTCTCAAGTTTTAAACAAATCTTCTTAGAATGATTCTACGAGGGAATCAACGCCATGACCATGTCGGCCCACAACAAGATCAAACAAAGACATAATGAAATCGTTGAGAGTTTCATTGAAAGATTCTGCCGAGAAGCATTAAAGATGCCTCCTGGAACTCCGGCTGCTGTAACTATAGATACCTGTAAGGCAAATCTTTTGCCTATTATCAGCATGTGGACAGGGTCAACTCAATTTCAAGACTGGCCATCATTCATTGTCAATACTAAAGCAGCTGAAGTTAGCGCTGACAAGTTCAAGCAGCTGGGGGTACACATGTCTAACCCCGACCGTGATGAACACCCGACATCTAGTAGCAGTAATCGCCAGAACAATCGCAAGGATAAAGAAACCTTGAACATCAATTTGAAGAGCAAAGAATCTCTGGCTGTTAACGTGGCTCCACCCAAGTCTACTTCTACTTCTTCTGCCCCTCTACCGAAGGAACCTCGTCCAAAAGTAGAGTACTCCTTTGACGATAACGACACCATGAGCATCTTCGATTGTTTGATCAAAAGCAATATGCTCCAACTACCAGACCCGAAGAAGCCTGACGAGGTCGGTAAGACTGATCATTCCAAATATTGTGTTTACCACAGGTTCATTGGACATCCCACTCGAGCAAGTTACGTGCTCAAAGGCAAGATTCAAGAGTTAGTCAACGCTGGCGTTGTCACCCTTCAACACGATGAGAAGACTGTTACCGCGAACATGGTCCTCAGTACAGTTCGGTAACTTTCCTCCATAGATGGTACAGCACGGTATCATCCCTATCCCCAAGGCCACTCTTGAGATCGAGAATCTCCCTCCTCTACGGAGTGAAGGTCTCGTCCCCTTATCTCTTGATAATGGTGAGATTGTATGGATCCACCCTGACCTTATTGCAGACTTTGAGGCTCCTTCCTCTTCTAAGCAAAAAGACCGCTCCAAGGGCAGAACAAAGATCTGCAATATGGTATATTTTGACCCCATAGTTGAAGAGGAAATCTTGCTGGACACCAGGTCAGGGAAAGCCTATCTACGGAAATTTCCCGAAACCCGAAAAAACCCTGTCTCTTCTTCTTAGTCTGCTCCAGTGCAACCTGTCTATACGGAGAACATCCCTTCTGCATCCTCACCGGTTGTAGAACCCACTCTTCCTAAGCCGACGACAGCCGACAAAGGCAAACAACAAGTCTGCTTTGACAAGCCTTTGAAGAAGTCATCTCCTTCTGGACTTGAGAAGCCATACAACTTTGATATCTTGGCTCAACTAGCCAATACACCGGTCAGGCTGTCGATCTTCAAGATTTTGCGCCTCTCCAAAGAGACTCGAGAAACTCTGAGTGAAGCTCTAATACAGGCAAAAACCTGTCTAACTCTTCTAAAGAAGCCAGAATCAGAGCCTATCTCTTGCCTCCACTGTCACAGTATGTTGGAATTAATTTCAAACATTACCTTCATACAGGATGATATGTTGATGGAAGACAATAGGCATGACCGTCCTCTATATTATACAGGATACGTCGACACGATGAAGATCGATCGTATTCCGATAGATCCTGGGTCAGCATTCAGTATCATGCCAAATGCAATGCTAGATGCACTGAAGATCCCAGTGCATAGTCTTTCTGGCACAATCACCACCATCCTGGGGTTTAACCAGGAAAGAAGTGAGCCTCTGGGCAAGATTCGCCTAAAACTCCAAATAGGAAATCTCCGCACAAAGGTGACCTTCTACATTATAGACAACCATGGTTGCTCTTACAATGCTCTTTTGGGGAGACCATTCCTTCATGAACACAATATTGTTCCTTCAATTCTCCATCAATGTTTCAAGTACGTTGATGATAATGGAGAGGTTCAAAAAAAGGTTGCGGATCTCTACCATTTTAAAGGTGTCGAAGCATATTGTAACGATGCTCGCATGTATAATGATGAGTTCATGAAGGTAGTGCTGGCTTTGGACACTGAAGAAGACCAAGAAGCGGTGCCCAATGACACCCTCATCATACCTGCAAAGGGCATATTTCTCATCCTCAGTCCTTCAAACTACTGGCTATTTACTTGCCAGTCCGGAAGCAATCAACCGATGGTGGTCAAGATCAAAGGGAGCTCACCTCTTCTGAGCCACTTGTTATCGACCTACGTCGTAACAAGGATAAAAGGCAGCTCACCTCTTCTGAGCCGCTTGTTATTGACCTTCGTCGTAGCAAGCCTCCTCCACGTTCTTCTTCTCCCCCTCTTGTAATCGATCTGACCAAGCCTGCTAAGGCTAAAGGTCATGTTGTAAATATGGATGTACAAATCAATGAAAAAGCATCTACTTTCCAGTATACTGATGTCATTTATCTTGCTAAATGCTATTTGGATATGCTAGATAGCTTTCAGTCATTTATAATAGGAGTTGTACAATCCCTTCAGTCAGAGGTCTCGATTGAACATCCAGATGATTCATATTTTGTTGTCCCCTCTCGAAAGAGAGGTAAATGTCCAATACTTTTTAGTAAAGGACCAGAACAGAAATTCAGTTATACAGATGATAACAAAAGTAATGATACAGGACGTCTCCAACTACGTCGTTATAGCCAACAACCAAAAGACATCATCCGAAAGATGGGTTATGACTTCAAGAATGGCCTCAACTATAGTAAGGGTAGACGAACTCCTATCCATACGGATGTTCCCAAAGGAAAATCAGATATGTACTACAGCAGGACGAAAAGAGGTCTCGGATATGCTTTACCTCCGGTCTTATCTCCAGAAGTCTCCGAATCCGATAGTGAAGAGCGCTCTAACTCTCCTGATTCTAGATCATGGGATTCTGACACTAGCATCAGTCAAGTTCATCGATTGATCGTATCTTCTAACATGGTCTTCGCTGAACTCCCAGAAGGCTATGATGAAGACATAGAAGAAAATTTCGAAACAGATCCTTGGGCTCAACGAATGGATACCCAATGGGAAGTCCTATTCGAACAACGTGAACCTCCTACCGAAGATCAATTGGTTCAAATTGATGTAGGAGAAAGCGAGTTGCCTCGTCCAATATTCATCAGTAAGAACCTCCCAGAGGCGGATAAGCAAGAATTAATTCTTCTTATTCGAGAATACATTAATGTCTTTGCTTGGAATTATGAAGACATGCCAGGTTTAGATCCCAAAGTTGCTACTCATAAACTGAATATTTTGCCTAATGCAAAGCCAGTCAAGCAACAACAAAGGCAATTTAAGCCAGAAATAATGGACGAAATTGATGATGAAGTCAAAAAGCTTATAGCTTGTGGCTTTATTCGAGAAGAACAACATCCAGATTGAGTAGCCAACGTTGTCCCAGTCTTGAAGAAAACTGGCAAAGTTCGAGTTTGCATCAACTTTGGGGATCTTAATGAAGCTTGTCCAAAGGATGAGTTTTCTCTCCCTATCACAGATGTCATGATCGACAATACTTATAGGTTTGAAAGGATATTCTTCATAGATGGATTCTCTGGATACAATCAGATTCGGATGAATCCTGAAGATAAAAAACATACTTCTTTCCGCACTCCCCGCGGAGTCTACTGCTATACCGTGATGCCATTTGGTCTCAAGAACGCTGGCACAACTTACCAACGAGCTATGAGTACTATCTTTCGAGATCATTTTCGTAAGACTGTCGAATGCTATGTGGACGATATTGCTGTCAAGAGTCGTCTAAAGGAAGATCACATCCATGATTTAAGAACTATCTTCAATCTAATGTGCCAACATCAGTTAAAAATGAATCCCACCAAGTCATTCTTGGGTGTCCCTAGTGGTAAATTTTTCGGCTTCGTCATTACCTCTAAAGGTATACACGTGGATCCCGAAAAGATCAAAGCTATTCAGGAGATGCATCCTCCGCACAACTTAAAAGAGCTACGAGGATTCCAAGGTCGACTTGCGTACATCAGGAGGTTCATTTCAAACCTGTCTGGACGCTGCAGATCGTTTACTCAGCTAATGAAGAAGGGTGTATTTTTTGTTTGGACCGAAGAATGTCAACAAGCATTCGATGATATAAAGCGCTATCTGATAAACCCACCAGTTTTGGTGCCACCAATCCCTGGTATTCCATTTTTGATGTATGTCCGTGCTATGGATCATTCATTGGGTGCTTACCTGCCCAGAAGAACAAAGAAGGCCATGAACAAGCTATTTATTATCTCAGTCGTACTATGATTGGTGCCGAATACCATTATAGTCCGGTTGAGAAAGAATGCTTAGCTCTTATGTTTGTTGTTCAAAAGACAAGGCATTACATCATTGGACAAACCATTCATGTTATTTTCCGAGTCAATCCTCTTTGAGTACTAATGAAGAAACCCAGCACACTCAATTCTCGACTGGCTACATGGGCCATTTTGCTAGCCCAATACAAAATGGTTTATGTTTCGCAAAAGTTTGTTAAGGGTCAAGCACTGGCTGACTTTTTAGCAGCTCATCCTATACCAGAGACATCCAAACTCTATGATGAAATTCTAGACGAGACGTCGGAATCAAATATAGTCTCCGAAGAATTTCCTACTTGGGGTCTATTCTTTGACGGTGCATCCAGGATCGGACAAAATGGTATCATTGTCGCAGGAGTTGGGGTTGTTCTTGTTTCTCCAGATGGGTCAGCTATCCAAAGAGCTTACTCCCTAGATGAACCCTGCTCCAACAACGTAGCAGAATACAATGCTCGACTCATTGGCCTTCAGTCAGCTAAACAACTGGGCGTCGAATATCTTGAAGTCTATGGCGACTCCAAGTTGGTTGTTAACCAGGTTAGAGGAACTTATGAAGTTCGCCATCAAGATCTAGTGTCCTATCATGAAGCTGCAATCTATATGGCTACATCATTCAAGGCTTTCTTCATTGAATATGTTCGACGAGCTTGTAACATTGAGGCAGATGTTCTAGCTAATCTCGCAGCAGTCTTAGCAATTCCCGTCAAAAGATAACAAGTAGTCGTTGTTTCCAACAGAGAGTTGTTCTGCATTGAAAATAATCGCAACATTGAGTTCAGTAACTTTGTCGAAGCCAATGTTATCAATGAAGATTGGAGAGCTCCTTTTATCGACTTCGTAGTTCATGACATACTTCCTGAAGATCCTAAGGAGGCTACGAGTATTCGTCGATGATCTCTTCGATTCTACTACTATCAAACCACGAAGACTCTCTATCGACGGACTTATGATGGCCTACTTTTGTGCTGTCTTGCTGGTGATGAATCAAAGCAAGTATTGCGTGAAGTGTAGAAGCATGAAAAAGAATAAAGAAAGATCCATGCGGCTAAGGATCCCCATGCGGCTCAGAGAGCTCATGCGGCTCAGGGATCCATGCGGCTTAAGCGTCTATGCGGCTCGAATAGTTCCATACGGCCCAGAGAGGAGCCACGTGGCCCTCAACAGCTCTTCCTTTTGTCTTTATTGCATTTAATGCCTTGACGGCTGATAGCTCTGTCCAATGACAGCTCTGACATAAAGACGCAATGACGACTCTGTCATAATGGCAGACTCCTAGGGAAACGAAGGAAATCTCTGACATAATCCATCAAACCCCAAAGACCTTTATGCGGCCTTAACACGTGGACAGTCGCATGCGGCTCAGACAGAGGCCACCCATGCGGCTCATACAGAGGCTATTTATGCGGCTCAGGCAGAGGCTACCCATGCGGCTCACGAGGACTATCTTCATGCGGCTTACTGAGAAGCCACCCATCATGCGGTCGCCTACGCTCATGCGGCTCAGATCATCTCCATGCGGTTCAAATGTTCAGAGGCCACTCCCAAGCAGCCCTGACACGTGGCCAGCCTTATGCGGCTTAGTAGGGGGAAATCCTCATGCGGCTCCGATTTCCTAGGTGGCTCGCGGTTCTGCCAGCGTCCCTACAGCTATCAGCCTAATTATAGTGGGACACATGGCATGATTCATCAACAAATCCTAACAACCAGGTTTAGTGCCATCCTTATAATTACTGGGATCAAATCAGATCATTTGCAATCAATAAAATTGAACACGTTGTAGGAGATCCGAGCTTGGCATAACAAATCATGAAAATCTATGGCAATCATCATTAATTGTCCACAGAAATTTGATGCAATCACATTAATTGCTCAAACCTATTATGAACGGCCCAGATTCATTGATCCTTAACCACCGACTTTTGAGAATGGGCAATCATTGCAAACCCTAATGATGCCCCCCACTCTTATAAATAGCGAGGTGCCATTCCCTTTGTAAAACCCCTAAATTTCTACTATTTTTTATATATATTAAATTTGGTACTGATTTAAAAATTTTGTATTATACGTCGCATAGTCGTATTGTACGTCGCGCACGAAATTTTATTTTTCGTAGTTGCTCGTCAAGTGCGAATATTTGCGAGCGTACGTATTTTAGAAAAATATTTTTTCTATTTTATTATACACTTTCAAAATATTATATAATTATTATTCTTGCTATAAAAAGCCTTTTATTTTTAGCAGTTATTAATCATAAATAATATTTCATTGTATACTAGGAAAAGCATAATCATGTATGCATTATTCGTGCATACATATATTTCGTAATTATTTATTAGTCTATTTTAAATAAAAATGTAATTTTTGAGATTTATTAATAAATCTTTTATTATTTAAAAAGATATTTAAAAATATTTATTATTTTCAAAATTATTCTTATTGGAATTTTGAAAAATATATTTGGAAGTTATGGTGGCCATTTAAATCTTGATTTGATTTTTGGATTTATTTAAATAGTTAAATATTCGAAATTTATTTATCCCATTTGATTTTGAGCTAAAAATTTAAATAGATTTAAATTGGATTTAATTGATTTGATTTTAAACTAAGAGAACTTGATTTGATTTAAATTAGATTTGGATTTGGATTTGGATTTGGATTTGGATTTGATTGCTTTTAAATTAAATTAGGAAATATCTAAATTGGGTTTAAAGGAATCCTAATTCTTATCTAAATGAGAATTTCCACATCCTATAAATAGGCAGGTACTCCTCCATATTATTTTCAACACAAATCATCTTTCAAACCATCCTTGTCAAAATTTCTCTCTTTTTTCGTCATAAATTCAGCCTCAATTTTCAAAGGTTGTAGCAACTTCGAATGACCATAACTCCCAACTCCAGACTCCTTTTGACCTCCAGTTCTTTTTGTTGGAATCGTATTGAGGTATATTTTCTGAATGTAAATTTTATTTTCATAAATTCGGAACTAAATTTTCTAGAAAATTTGTGGAGTGTTAGTGGTCCAAATCTGACACGTTTTAGTGTTTTTGAGATTCTGGGAGAACCAGGAATCAGAATCACGATCCGTTTGAAGTTTCGGAATACTGACAGAAAAATACACATTATATATTTTTCTTATAAAAAAATTCAGAATATTTTATTTTTGGTTTTTATTTTAGAAGTTTGTCACATCGTCTGAGTTCATCTTGTGTAGCCCTGTGACTATTCTGTACCCAACGGGATTGTCGGTTTCACCAGCAAGGACCTCAGGCAAGACACCTTGCCATTTGCTGTTTATTTATTTTAGCTCATATTTCATGCATTATTTATTTCCTTTATGCAAAATAAACTGTGATACATGGCATAACCTGTTAGAACTTACTGTTCATTTATATTTCCTGCTATGTATTATTTTTCTTATACATTAAACCTAGATTTAAGGGACCACCTTGTGTGTTGCATTCATGGCCTTGACACGTTATACCACGAAGTTGTGTGTCGCATGTAGAATACGGACGTGCGTGATTGGCTGGCCACTAGTACGTACAAGCCGTGCGATAGGAATAACCGCTAATAGAGGTTGCATGCTTAGTTTGACTTATCGGTTAATAGAGGATTTATGTTGTGGATACAACATAATAGACATTGGGTGGGAAGAACAGTTCCTTAATATATGGGTCATATATGTACTGCCCTGATTGCCGGTTATCTCCAAAGGGAGGTACGGTCCTGATAGCCGGTTATCTCCAGTGGGAGGTACGGTCCTGATTGCCGGTTATCTCCAGTGGGAGATACGGTCCTGATTCCTGATATTCCTGATCCGGCCCATGCGTCAAAGGTTTGTTCTTATTGCATTCACTATAGTACGGTTAGGTACCCTATTGCAGGCATCCCTTATTTATTTGAGCAATATTTATTCAGTTTATATGGCATGATATTATATGTCTTGTTACGTCCCTCTGAGGACCTGGTTATCTCTCCAGGTGTGTGCTTCTGTGAATTTGCAGGTGTTCTAGCCAAGGCCGTGATCTTCTCCATTCTTTCGAAGACGATTGCACTTGGTTCATCTCGTCATTTTATCGATCACTTCTTGTACATTTTATTTGAGATAGTTGGTAGTGGACTTTGTCTCCGCCCAACGATTGTATACATGACAAATTCAAAGTTGCTCTTATATCATTTATTTATCTAGTGGATGAGATATGGTTATTTTGGATTTACTACATTTTACAGCTTATGTATTCATACGAGCTGGCATGGATACGTACCTAGTCCTAAGTATTTTGGGACTGGGGCGTTACACCCTTGCAAAGTAGCAGAGAGCAGAGAGGGAGAGAGCACACCCCCCTCGGATCCAGAGAGTCAGAGAAAAATTGAAAGGAGAGCATTTCTTCATCAACGCCAAGTAGTTCTTCTACAGAGCCAAGGCTGCTCCCGATCGTCCAAGGAGTAAGGCAGAGCTGTTGTCGCTTTCCCGAGCCTCTATCGTCACCCCCCAGAATCTAAAATAAACAATTGTACTTATATTTTTGTACCTAGGTTTTCGTCCCTAGGCTTTCTTTGTACAAGCGAGTTTGTATTGTAAGTCTAAGTTCAGTCCTCCGATAATTGTTCTGTTCTTTTACAATCAATGGCAAACACGATGGTGACTCTGCTGGGGACAAACTTCTCCCCGGCTGAGGAGTTGGTAACGCAATCGGATGCAGCCAAACTAGGCTCTACGCAACAGAAGATGGTCGTCCGCTTCGACCAACAGGCGTTTGAAGAAATGCTCTCTGAGGGAAGCGCTGGCCCGGTCCAGAAGCGAACTCGCACAAAGAAAGCTCGCAGCGAGTGGAGGCCAAAGTCGTTTCCTCCTCCCCAAGCTCTGGACGGAGTACTCTCTGCTGCCCAAGACGGCGAAGGCGACTCTCGTGCGGCCCCACTTCAAGCCATAGAGGACTCTGCTGTCCCCAAGTCCGGCAGAGGAAAGCACTACGATGATGGACTTGCAGGGGCAAAGAGCGATTCTATGTGCTCCAGGAAGAAACCGAACAAGGGCACTAGCTGCAAAACGAAGACTCATGTAGCCAAGATTGCCAACCGCATGAATGATGACCATGCGGCTGAGGCTGCTAGCCAAATGTATAATACTCATGCGGTCAAGATTTTCAGCCGCATGGAGAAGACCTATGCGGCTACGACTGCCAGTCGTATGAAGATTATTGATTCCAGCCGTATGACGCCTACTCCACGCGGCTCTGTCTTCGACCGCCTCTCCTATGGTCCTGATCTCTTGTGCTTCCAAGAAGACATGTCTAACTCTTTCCAGCACCACTTAGACTCTTCCTACTATGTGCCCTCACGCACTAGAGTGAAGAAGTCTAGGGCAGCACGAGCTTGGTAAGCTCGATCTGCTGATCCGACCTCTGACCATCCAAGCGTTCCACATACTGTTATGCGGGCCTCTGATGGGAAGTTGTACAGAACCACTCGAGTCCAGCCCTCGACGGCAAAAGGACAGAAAGGTTTCCAAAAGTCTCCTAAAATCTATGGAGCAAACATAGTCGCTTCAGACCCGTCTGACTTACGTGAGACCATCCTCCACAAACGCAAGGAAAGAGAAGGGGCCTCGGGGTGCAAAGAGTCCTCCCACGGACGTCGCTGCACCCAAGTCATCATCAACTGTTGTTGCAATAACGCGACGGTACGAGAAGACCGGCAGTCCATCTTCCAAAGACTGCAACAACCATGTTCAGAAGATGAGGCACTTCCCGTCGTCACCTACAACACTCCTCAGAAAATCCCCGCCGATGGGAGAGGAAAGAAGACAAATGTTTCCAGCCTAAAGATTTCAACTACTATGACTAAGAGACTGTCGTCTAAGCGGGTGCCCACGACCAAAATTTTTTAAGGTACCCGTTCAAAGATGAAATCTGCTACAGTGGGAGATTCATCGTCCACATTACTGGGGGTTACTAGAACTGGGGGTAGCACTCCTCCGAACCTCTACGACAATCCGATGTTCCAAGAAGACGAGCTGGGGGAAACAACTTTCCCATCAGATGTAGCGAATCCCGACGTCTCCGAGGACGTCCACAATTCCCAAGACGAAGCAAACTCAGAAACTGGGGGTACTGTTCCTTCTGAGTCCGAACCAGAGAAAGACATTCCCACATACCCCGATGACTTCTCATTACAGGGGTATGATTCGGAATGTACGTCATCCACCGTCCCTTCTACTTCTACTCATGTCAGGACGACATTCATGACAAATGACGAACATGATGGTCCCAGTGATCGCCAATGCATCGACACTCTGGAGGCTATACTGCACTCTTTGGTCAAATCCGTCGACGAGATCAAAGCAGCCCTCCCTACTCTGTAAGGAGGGATGCCTGGCCAGACAAACTTGGGCCCCGCGGTCAATACAGACTCAAACTCAGTGGCACCAAACCCGGGCAATATTCCTTCTGAGATGTCGGCTCCTACCGCTGCAGACGAAGCCAGGGAGGCAAGAAGAGAGGTCCAGGAGCTCCGGGCCATGTTCCACGCCCGAGAAAACTGCCAAGACCTTAGGATACGACAACCGTATCCTGCTGCGTGGAGAGATGTTCCCTTTCCACCAATGTATAAACCATTCCACATCAATCCATATGATGGGAAGACCTCCACAAGTCGGTACATCACGTACTTCGAGGTCACCATCGACCATCTGCCCTATGATGATGTCATCCTTACACGATTATTCGTTAGGGAATTGGAAGGAGTCGCCTTTGACTGGTACCATAACCTGCCAGACAACTGCATCCACTCCTTCGCCAACTTCAATCGCATGTTCTTGGAGAGATTCTACGAAGTAGGACAGGACATCACAATGTCCACCCTCATGGACGTCGTTCAAGGGGAGAAAGAGTTGACAAGGAACTATATTGAGCGGTTCTGCCAAACCGCCATAAAGTTGCCGTCCGGTAATCCGGATTCCTTCTTAATTAAAATTTGCCAAAAGAGACTGCTTCCAACAATCAGCCTTTAGATGGGCGAAAGTCAATTCAAGGACTGGAAGACGTTTATCATCAGTGCCACTAGCGCCGAAGAACGGTTGAAGAAGGCTCGCCAACTGGGATTGCACATCTCAGAGGGAGAGGACAAGGGAAGGCGTCCCAACGCCAACAACAACAATGGGGGTAGCTCCACCAAAAATCGGGACAACAAGTGCAAGCAGGCTATGGTGGCTGACACAGCCCAGAAACCAGAGTCAAAATCGGCAGACAAGCAATGGCCGCAAATTACCTACTCTTTCGAAGACGGCCACGTCAAGCCCATCTTGGACATGCTCATACAAGGAGACAGAATTCAGCTTCCTCCGCCAAGACGGGAATCTCGGCCGACAGAAATAGAGAACCCAAAGTACTGCCATTACCACTGCTACGTCCACCATGCAACACATGACTGCTACCAACTAAAACGGTACATCCAACATCTAATCGATTCGAACGCACTGGCCATCAATTTGGAAGAGGTAACCGTGGCAGCCAATATGGTGTCAGTATAATTTGGCTGCTTCCCTCCAAAGGAAACTTAAGACGGTGTGGTCCCCATTCCTCTGACGACAATGGAGATTGCTAATCTTCCACCTTCCCGGGATCAGGCTGCTGGTCTAGTGCCCCTTACCACATCACGGGAGGAGGTCATATGGGTCCATCCGGACCTGGTACTTGAGGTGACTCAATCTACACCACCTTCCAATCGCAAGAAGAAGAATGGAAAAGTCAGAACCTGTCGCACAATCTCGGCAGATGTCGAAGAAGCCACAGCTGTCGTTACTCGGTCCGGGGCACAATCCCAACCTATGGCCGATAACTCGGCTGAAGATCATCAGCCAACTACTGCTGACGCTCCGGAACCTGCTCAGCCTCCGACGACCGATAAGCCTAGGCCGAAGGAGACTCGCTTTGATAAATTCCTCCGAAAAGAGACACCGCAGGGGCTGGAGAGGCCCTACAACTTTGACATCTTGGTGCAATTGGCCAACACACCGGCCAAATTGTCATTATACGAGCTCCTGAGACTCTCAAAGGATGTTCGCGCGGCTTTGAGCGATGCACTCCAGAATGTCGACGCCTATCTGGCTCAGGTTAACCTCACGGGAGAGAGCCCTCCTGCAGATCTCCAAGACAGCGCTTGTACGGGAGCGATGCCCAACATTGTCTTCACTCTGCAGGATATGCTCATCAAAACCAACCTGCACGATCGCCCGTTATATTACACTGGATACATCGGCGACGTAAAGGTGGATCGGATGCACATTGATCCTGGTTCTTCCATAAGCATCATCCCGAATGGTCTGTTACATCATTTCCGTATTCCTATGCATCGTCTGACGCCAACAAGTACCGCCATCAGCGGTTTCAATTCGGGCAGGAGCTACCCGATTGGGAAGATTCGCTTGAAGTGCCAAATTGGCGATCTTCACTCAGAAGTAACCTGTTACGTCATAGACGCAGACACTTCCTACAACATCCTCTTGGGGCGCCCTTGGATACACGATTACATGATCGTGCCTTCTACGCTGCACCAATGCTTCAAGTATGTCGACAAACACGGTTTCGTGAGGACTGAATTTGCCGACATCGATCCCTTCAAAGGAGTCGAATCCTACTACTCAGACTCCTGCCTGTACGAAAAGTCGAAAAGGCACCTTGGTGAAGGAGATGTGCAAGCTCGTACCGAGACAGCCACAGGATCAGAAGAACCTCTGACGATCCACCTCCAAGCTCACAAACCTGGCAAGTCCGGACCCCTTAAAGCCACTCTGCGTAAGGACGCAATCAGCCTCTCGGCACAAGAAGAGCAAATGATAATCCGGCGGCCAAGGTCTGGCCAAGTGCCAAGGCCCACAATGGAGCCACTAACAATCAGACTGCCAAGAGTCGGCCAACCACAAAGGGAGAAGCTCAATCCCTCCGACAAACCAATGACGATACGCCTTCCCAAGAAGAATCGTCACCCCGGTGCAAGGTCTGGGGCTTCTAGCGAACCAACAACTCCCCGGCCAGCATCGAGTACCAAACTGGGGGTCGCTAGTTTGCCAACGACTCCATGTTCTGCTCCAACGACAGAACCCCTGACAATCAAGCTGCCGAGGTCATCCTCTCAGTCTTCATTTATACAGGGGGTGGCCGAAGAAGAACCGGAGCTAGCCAAGTATGTGGCTGCCCACACTGATGTTCCCTCTGCAGATGATGTAATCCCGCAAGAAAAGATACCTTACTTCATCAATAAAGGGCTATCTTTGAACTACCTCGAGCTTAATAAGCTTTGTACAATGTATGCTATAGAATACGGTATAGGCACTCACCCACACATACAGGTGACAAATGTGTACACCACAAACCAGCTTACTCCAGTAGAAGATGCTTACCGCATAATCGAGGGAGAGGACCATCCAATCATCTTCAGCCGGAAGGACGACCCACAACCCTTCACCATAGAGAAGGTCGATCTTGAATCAGATGTTACGCCCACAACGACCCCTGAAAGTTCCGATGAGGAATGCGAATGGCATTCACATTCAACCGGGTCACCAACTTCTGATTCAGACACTAGCATCAGAGACGTATTCAGACAAGTCCTGTCATTCAACATGGCATTTGCTGACGCTTACGAAGAAGATGAAGACATTTCTGAAATCTTCGAGTTAGAGCCGTGGGCTCAACAGCTGGATGCACAATAGGAAAAGTGGTTCGAACAGAGAGAGCCTCCTACTGAAGATGAGGTCATACAAGTGGATCTAGGCAGCGACTCTTCTCCAAAACCAATCTTCGTTAGCAAAAGCCTGACAGACGAAGAGCGAGAATCGTTACTGAAACTTGTCAAAAAATATATCGATGTGTTCGCCTGGAGCTACGAAGACATGTCAGGACTAAACCCTAAAGTTTCCCTTCACAAGCTCAACATTCGACCAAAAGGCAAAGTCGGTCAAACAACAACAGCGACGCTTCCGCCCGGGCATCATGGATGCGATCGAAGCCGAAGTCAACAAACTGATAGCCAGCGGCTTCATTCGTGAGGAACAACATCCGGATTGGGTCGCCAACATAGTACCAGTCCTCAAGAAGAATAGAAAGATTCGAATCTGCATCGACTTCCGCAATCTGAACGAGGCATGTTCCAAAGATGAATTCCCCCTCCCTATCACAGACATCATGATCGACAACATATGTGGCTTCGAACGCATGTCATTCATGGATGGCTTCTTAGGGTACAACCAAATCAAGATATCTCCTGATGACGAAAAGCATACATCATTCCGAACACCGATTGGCACATACTGCTACACAGTCATGTCTTTCAGTTTAAAGAATGCTGGCGCCACATATCAAAGAGCCATGAGTATCATCTTCAGAGACCACTTGCGCAAGACTGTGGAATGCTACGTCGATGACATTGTCGTCAAGAGTCGCTATAAGGGAGACCATCTGCAGGATCTGAGGACGGTATTCGACCTGATGCGAGCGCACAACCTGAAGATGAATCCCACAAAATCCTTCTTGGGTGTATCCAGCAGAAAATTCTTGGGTTTTATTATTACTGCCCAGGGAATTCATGTAGATCCAGAGAAGACGAAGGCAATTATGGAGATGAGTCCCCCGAGAAATCTTTGAGAACTTCGAGGCCTCCAAGGAAGGTTAGCTTACATCAGGAGGTTCATTTCCAACCTCTCCGGGCGTTGTCAGCCATTCACCCATCCTATGAAGAAGGGCGTCTCATTCGTATGGGACGAAGAATGTCAGTGTGCCTTCGACAGCATCAAATAATATTTGTCGAACCCTCCAGTCCTGGTGGCCCCGGTTGCTGGAAAACTATTTCTGCTCTATGTACGAGCAATGGAGCATTCCATCGGTGCTCTGCTGGCACAAAACAACGATGCAGGCCATGAACAAGCCATATACTACCTCAGTCGAATGATGATCGGGCCAGAGCATCGATATACCGCCGTAGGAAAGGAATGCCTCGCCCTGGTGTTCGCCATTCAAAAGACGCGACACTATGTAACAGGAAAAACCATACATGTGATCTCACGAGTCAACCATCTCAGGGTCCTCATGACTAAACCAGGGGCACTCAGCTCTCGCCTCGCTACATGGGCAATATTGCTGTCCCCCTATCATATGATCTTCGTCCCATAAAAGGCTGTTAAAGGTCAAGCTCTGGCAGAATTTTTAGCAGCCCACCCAGGCTCGGAGTCATCCAGAATATATGAAGATATCCCAGATGAGGTCGCCGACTAGCATGCAACCTTTCACGATGATACTTGGCGAATGTTCTTCGACGGCGCCTAAAGGACCGGACCTAAGGGCAACATCGTCGTTGGGGTCGGAGTGGTACTGGTTTCTCCTTTCGGGTTGGTGATCAACTGCGCTTACTCTCTCACAAAGCCCTGCCCTAACAATGTGGCCGAGTACAACGCTTTGGTCATTGGCCTCCAACTTGCAAGAGAGCTGGGGGTAGAATATCTTGAAGCATACGGCGATTCTCAGTTAATCGTCAATCAGATCCGGGGTTCATACGAAGTTCGCCATGAAGACATGATCCCCTATCACCAAATAACAATCAACATCATCGCATCGTTTGAGGGGTTCTTCATCGAACACATTCCCAGACTCTGAAATATCGAAGCCGATGCCCTAGCTGGACTTGCCGCTTCCCTAGCGGTTCCGAACTGTGCTCGCCAATCCGTGGATGTGATAGGCCACGAACTGGTCTGTCCCAAGAATAATGTTCAATTCATGGCGAGTTATTCCGCTCAGACGATCGACGAAGTTCCAGACTGGAGACAACCATTCATTGACTTCGTAGTCTACGACATCCTGCTCGAGAACCCAAAAGAGGCCACCTCTATCCGAAGGCATTCTCTCAGATTCTTCTACGATACAGAGACGAAAATGCTGTATCGCCGATCCAAAGATGGATTATTGCTTCGATGTCTGTCAAACGAAGAAGCCAAAGAAGCCGTACGCGAAGCTCATGATGGTGTTTGCGGGGCCCATCAGCCTGGCCCAAAATTGCAAGATTGTCTTTGCCGAATGGGCTACTATTGGTCCACAATGGTAGCAGATGCGACAGACTATGCAAGAAAGTGCAAAGCCTGCCAAGTCCACGCGGACTTCATCCACCTACCATCCAAATTTCTCTATCCGACGGTTGCATCCTGGCCATTTGAAGCATGAGGAATGGATATCATCGGTCCGATTACTCCACCTTCCTCCAAAGGACATTGCTTCATACTCACAATCACAGATTACTTCTCCAAATGGGCGGAAGTTGTTCCACTTGCAGAAGTCAAAACTTTAAACGTGATCAGCTTCCTCAAGCATCACGTCATCTATCGCTTTGGACTGCCCCGAAGGATCATCCACGATAATGGTTTGCAGTTTGTAAGCCACACCTTCTATCGGTTCTGCGACAAGCACCACATCCAGAATATTACTTCAAAGCCATACAATCCAGCAGCGAATGGGTTGGCAGAAGCATTCAACAAAACAATCATCAAACTTCTCAAGAAGTTCGTATCGTCCAACAAACGTGACTGGAACGAGAAGCTTGGTGAATGATTATGGGCATACCGTACTACAGTCCGAACAGCCACTGGAAACATGCCATTTTTCCTGGTGTACGGGAGTGAGGCAGTCCTCCCGTTGGAAACTCAAATACCCTCACTCCGCGTCGCCCTTACTTACCAATTGACGACGGATGATAACTACCGTCGCCGACTACAAGAGTTGGAGGCCTTAGATGAAAAGCGCCTCCTGGCTCAGCAACGGATCGAGCTATACCAAGCACGTATCTCCGGAGCCTTCAACAAGAAGGTTAAAATCAGAATATTCCAAGTGGGCGATCTCCTTCTGGCAGTCCGGAGGCCGATGGTCATGACTCACAAAACTGCCGACAAATTCCAGCCAAAATGGGAAGGTCTGTTTATCATTGAGGCCGTATTCTCCAACGGCGCTTACCGCCTCGCAAAACAAAATGGAGACTTGCTCATGTTGCCCGTCAACGGCAAGTTCCTGAAGAAATATTATGTCTAAATGATATTTTCCAGATTACCGAGTCATATACCCACCGGGACCACTGAACTCATATCACATTTTCCAGATTGCTGAGTTATGTACCCACTGGTACCGCTCAACTCATATTCCATCTTTCAGATCATCGAGTCATGTACCCGTCGGTACCGCTGAACTCATATCATATTTTCTAGATTGCTGAGTTATGTACCCGCTGGTACCGCTGAACTCATATTCCAAAATTTCAGATTATCGAGTCATGTACCCGCCAGTACCGCTGAACTCACATTCACAAAATTCTAGATTACCGATTTATGTACCCTCCGGTACCGCTGAACTCATATTCCAAATTCCAGATTATTGAGTCATGTACCCGCCGGTACCGCTGAACTCACATTTACAATCCCAGATTATCGAGTTATGTACCCGCAGGTGCCTCTGAACTCACATTCTGATCACTCTTTCAGATAGTAAGTCATGTATGACCATACCTCTGAACTTTCTTCCTGAAAGAGATCCTTCCTCATGATCTACTACCCGCACTCCCAGTACACAAAAAGGGTAACAGATCCACAAATTTCCAAAACGGCCATGTCGATGTTACCTCTGAGTCGTTTCACTTCCGCCAAAAACAAATTACCCCTTTACATAGAACTTACATGTCCTCATTACCTCTGAGTAGTTCCATGTACCCCCCTTCATTGAGCCCACTCCTGCCATGTCCTCATTACCTCTGAGTGGGAAGGCTCCGTCGAAGAAACCTTCATGCTTGCCATGTCCTCATTACCTCTGAGTAAGTATGTTGATTCCCTTTCAAATTATTATCCGTACCCACAACCGGAGTACACCAAGGATAATAGGTCCACAAATATCCTCCATTGAATTTACTCCTGCCATGTCCTCATTACCTCTGAGTAGGAAGATTCCACGGCGAAGAAAACCCTCATGCTTGGCATGTCTTCATTACCTCTGAGTAAGTATGCTGGTTCCCTTTCATCCTATTATCCGTATCCTAAGCTAGGGTACGCCAAGGATAAAATGCCCACAAATATCCTTTGCTAAGTTTCTTAGTACGGGCCCATCATTTCTCATCATGCCCCGGGAGCCCAGCTGCTCCATGGCATTCTCTATCCCAATACCCGGAACATCCATGATCACATTGCCGTGGAATTGTTCTAGGTATCCCCAATCAAACTTGTTATCCGTACCAAAAACCAAGGTATGCCAAGGGTAACATGTTCACAAACAAGCCCCCCATGCGGGGCAAACATCATAAACACAATAAACAGTACAAATAAAGGGTAAAATAAAACATACTCTTTTATTTTGAAGCCAAAAAGCATTACATGTTTTGGGACCACGTCCCTCTCAAAAAGAAAATAAAAAGAGAACAAAAACAAAAGGAGAAAAAGGCCGACTATAGTTCGGCATTATACAATTCCAGGAGGCGGTTTCTCACCAAGATGGTTCCCCGCTCAAGCTCGGACTCCTGGGACAACTGCTCCGCATCATCCAAGTACATATGTACCCGCCAGTCCTCCTCAAACTTCTTTAGAGCGCATTCCAAATCAGCAGAAGCTCTGGAAACCCTTTTGGCATCCGGAACAATCAGCTCCATGTCAGCACGAGAAGCTTCAAGCTCGGACTCTAAGATGGTCAGCTTCTTCTGAAGCTCTAGAATCTGCTTCCTGGTAGCGGATATCCCCTGGGAGGCGGCCTCCTTCTGTGCTCGGCAAGCCTCACTCCGGTGGCTTAGTTGGTCGTACGAAAGAGACAGGTCGCCAAGGTCCTTTGCTATAGCCGTCTTAGATGTATCTCGCACGAGCCTTATCTTCTCCAGGGTGGTGGTGAGGAGCTCCCTCTCCTGACCAATTGCTGCAGACAAATCAGCTTGTCGCAGTATTTAAAACTGGGCCATCAGCTGATCAGCCTCCAGCAGCTTGGGCTCCAGAAGCGCGGCTATCCCTTCCCCGCCAGGATGGGTTTTAAGAATGTCAATCTGGCCTTGGGCGCAATGTCGAGCCAAGGTGAAAGGAGTCCCCCGCTCCACAGCAGCGTCTGCTCCCCTCTTCAAATGGCGATAGAAGCTATCGACCACATCCTGCGATACCTCATCCAGAACTTCTGTAGAGGACGGTGTCAGAGGAAGTGTGGCCGACAGTGTCGAGGAAGATGCAACAGAACTTGTCGCCCCTGCCACGAGGGAAATAAATTCCGAGCGAAAGGACGCCTGGAAAGCAGCTAATTCCTCCTCCGTGGTCCGAATGATTTGGATACTCGGAAAAGCTGAGAGGTCAGTCCCCAAAGTCATACGAGCAGAGGAAGATACAGGGGCCATTGCCCTTTGTTCGAACTGTGCCGCCATATGAACTCCTAGACTCGATTTGGCGGGAGACCTCTCAAGACAGGCCGGAAGAGTAAGGGGCATGCTCCCTTACGCTAGATCCTTTCTGGCAGAACCTACCATAACAATGTCCGTCATCGGCACTGAAAGGGCAGGACATGTATGCCCAGAACAACCATCAATCAGTCTAACCCGAAGGATGTGATGATAGAGCGAATAGGCCTCCTCGTTGGTCAAAATGTGGCTTATCTTACCAGGGGATGGTTGTGAAGGCTGAGGCTTGTTCACAACCACCATAGCCCCCTCACCTATGACCTCCAGGCCAAATTTGGCCGGGGACAGGTTCATCAAAGCCTCCGTCCTCTCGAGTCATGACCTCGACAATCTGAGATTCCTCTTCATCTGACACCTACGAGAGGGAAGGAAAATGATTAAGATCAAAGCTAGAAGAAAGGAAGAACTAAATAAGAGATGGTAGTGACTTGCTTACCTCCGACGCGGAGTCAACTTCCCCGCCTCTTTTCCTTATAGTTAGCTTACGATGTCTGGTCGCAGCCAGTCTTCGGGAGCGAGGAATATCGCCAACAGGAGAAATATGCCTGCTACGCTTTCGTACGGGACAGGGTACAATGGGCGGCTGATCTGCCACCATCTCTTCTGGCAAAACAGGCGGATGATCCGCCCCAATATCCTCCACCGGAAGGGAAGAATCATCTGCATCATGCTCGTCGCCCTCATCATCCGAAGTAGTGGAATCCGAATCTGGCACTTCGACTCTATTCTTCCACTTCCTCGTCTTGGCCCCCTGGGACCTCTCATCCAGGCCGGTACCAACAATAAAACTGGCACCTGGATTGAAACCGACAGGGAGTTTGCTCGCCATAACATGGTACAGAGCCGCCATATACAAAATCTCTACCGATGTCTTAATAGCAGGGACCGAAAAAATGGTACGGGTATAGAATGTATCATAGTAGTGCCAGGCCCTGATACCATCAAGAAGGCTACCTTCAAAACCCAGACAAGAGCTGGGACTGTCCAGAAAAAGTTGGCTGTATCCAAACTGTCGGGCAAACCTACTGGGCAGATAAGGCTCCAGGAAGACAGCATTGTGGTTGCGATACACCAGATGAGCGGAGCGGATGTTACGCAGCCACAGAAGCATCTGGCCGTCCAGAAGCTGAGGGGGCCCAATACCGTCGAGATGTACAGCCGCTATTTCTTCAGCAGTAAAACGAGGGACAGATATGCAGGCACGCATGGTCTCATACTCCCAGGTCTCATTACGATAACGGAAGATAAAAGCGTCATCGTCAGTTACGTCGTCTTCAGAGCCCCGCCTCATCAAAGACGGATAATGGATCAGCAGCCACCCCATCAGATAATGATAAGGCAGCTCAGTCCGTTCGAAATCTTTTGTCACAACACGGGCGATGAACTTGGACGAAAAAGTGCGAAGGCCACGGTATATGTTGCATACCATGGCCGGGTGGAGAGCTAGCTTGATTTCCAAAACTAGCTTTACAGCGAGAAGGATAAAATTACGACTGATCCTCTCAATAGAACCAGCTCCTCCCAAGACTACGCAATTCCGCAGCCATACCATCAAGAACCCCGCCAGGAGCGCCTTCTCTGATAGATCTTGGGTATCCTGATAAAAATAACCAAAAGAGTCGGTTTGACTTCTAAATCTGTCACTGGTGGTGGTCACCCTCTTGGCCGACGACACCAAGGCTTGAACCGCCTCCCGAGATTGAGGACGTCGAGAAGTAACTCGGCCTGAGGCACCCATCGAAAAGAGATAGCGTACCCAGTCCTTAGTGTAGGGAGCATTCCCTTCCTAACTGCTGTCCTTCTTGGCTATCTGCTGACATGTGCTATAGTGGCACAATATCTCTTGATAGATAGCCACGAAGCCTGGATACCATTCCTCCAACTCCTCTAACTCCTCATTCGTAGGAGTGTACGCCTCAAAAGCTTCATCTCCCCATGGAAGCTTGGAAACTGCATGCATTTTATGGAGTGCAAGCCCCATTTTCCCTACGGGTGTATAGAAGGTTCCCGTACGACGGTTATACATCTCAAGCAGAGATATAAGTAATCTCTTGTTTATGGGAAAGCTATGGATGGTACCCCGAATAGCATGATAAAGACCGATCTCACACAGAAAGGCCTCATACTTTCGCAAGATCCACATAGACAGATTGATCCATTAGGGAATAGCGTGTATCCAACTTGGGAGCGTCAACCGGCCAAAGGGATAGGAGCCCTTTCGAGCAAGTTGGTTCAAAAAAGTATCGGCTGCAGAAAACGTAAAATTAGGACCCGGCACATTCAAAAAAGTACCCGGGGCCAATCCCATTACATAGCGGCTGGTATGCACCTTGCCCGCACACACTGACTTTATGCTGTTGTTGTAATGGATGTCTCCCACAAACATCCCACTTTGGGTAGGAGTCAAAGACTCTTCCATCTTCCGATCCAGTGGGAGCATATTAAACAAAGTTAGTGGAAAGTGATGCTCCATTTGGGGGATACAGATCGCCGTCCCGTTGGAAATAAAACTCCAGTTCTCTGACACATCCAGAACATGACTGTTCTTCACAGTCAAGGCCTCTCCGAAGAAGAACGCAGGCTTTAGGTATTCCCTTTCTAATTTTCCCGAGTTCATCATAGCGTTAAGAAAATAGAAAGGTTGGTTCTTGAGGGCATTCAATCTCATCGGAGGCTCGTCACTAGGTAACTGGTCCGCCACATACCAAACTATATGGTCGTACTTATAGCCCATAGCGGCCTGGGCACGACCCACTAGGGGTTCTCCAGCAGCGTTAACTGGCAAATTCACTGAGACAAAGACAAAAGAAATAAGTTAAAAAGATGACTGACTAGTGCCTTCAAGCCTATGCGGCTCGGATTCAATGAATCCTCAGGCGGCCCAACTCAGAAAAAAGCTTATGTGGCTCCGATTAGTGGAGACTCATGCTACAGTGACTAAACATAGTTATACGGCTCTGTTCAAACACAGCCTCATGAGACAGAGTTCGAATAAGTTTAAAAGGCTCATACGACAAGACGAGTTCAAGCGAGCATATGCGGTCCAAATCAAGTGAGCTTATGCGACCCCGCTAGAGAAGCACTTATGCGGTCACAATAACAGATCTCATGCGGCTCAGACATGGAACATACCCCATGCGGCTCGAGACGTGTATACGGCACACAGGAAGATGAAGGCTCGCGCATAAAATATGCGACGTAGCCATGATAGTCAGGGTTCCAAACTCACGCAAAGGTCCTTACCATCGATAGCGGGGTGGACGTCGGGGTGAACTACGGGCACGTCAGCTGGCGGATGAGCTGCCATATTCGTCGCCGCAGAAGCAGCTTTCTTACCCTTCGCCGCCGATGAAGACGATGCCTTCTTCGCCGTAATAGTCTTCTTGGGAGCCATTACTATGATCAGAAAAAGAGGACAAAGAAAAGAGAGCTAGGGCAACAGCAGAAAGTAAAAGAAAGTCTTTCTCTGCTATTTATAGGTAGAACCCCAATGGACCGATGCATCGGTCCACAAGCAGTATAACTTACTCTTCAGTTATCAAGGCGATCTGATTATTTATGGCTAGACTCTTGGGATCCTGCCCCCAAAAAGCGGCCTTAAATCTGATAGCAAATCAAACAACAATTAATGTAAAAAAATTTGCACACGTGACAGGATGACGTGGCAAGGAGCTCATGCGGCCAGACAGCTTCTGCGGCCAAAGGGTCCATGCGGCTGATTGACCAATGCGGCTGAGGAGGCTATGCGGCTGATTGACCAATGCGGCTGAGGAGGCTATGCGGCTGGGACATCCAAGCGGCCAGGACATCATATGCGAATAGAAGAGTTTATACATAGCCATGCTTCTTATTCAAAGTATTTCAATTTTGCAAATTAAAAACTTTGAAGGGGGTCTTGTAGAAGCATGGAAAAGAATAAAGAAAGATCCATGCGGCCAAGGATCCCCATGCGGCTCAGAGAGCTCATGCGGCTCAGGGATCCATACGGCTTAAGCGTCTATGCGGCTCGAATAGTTCCATACGGCCCAGAGAGGAGCCACGTGGCCCTCAATAGCTCTTCCTTTTGTCTTTACTATATTTAATGCCTTGACGGCTGACAGCTCTGACCAATGACAGCTCTGACATAAAGACGCAATGATGACTCTGTCATAATGGCAGACTCCTAGGGAAACGAAGGAAATCTCTGACACAATCCATCAAACCCCAAAGACCTTTATGCGGCCTTGACACATGGACAGTCGTATGCGGCTTAGACAGAGGCCACCCATGCGGCTCAAGCAGAGGCTATTCATGCGGCTCAGGCAGAGGCTACCCATACGGCTTACGAGGACTATCTTCATGCAGCTCACTGAGAAGCCACCCATTATGCGGTCGCCTACGCTCATGCGGCTCAGATCATCTCCATACGGTTCAAATGTTCAGAGGCCACTCCCAAGCAGCCTTGACACGTGGCCAGCCTTATGCGGCTCAGTGGGGGGGCGATCCTCATACGACTCAGATTTCCTAAGTGGCTCGCGGTTCTGCCAGCGTCCCTACAGCTATCAGCCTAATAATAGTGGGACACGTGGCAAGATTCATCAACAAATCCTAACAACTAGGTTTAGTGCCATCCTCATAATTACTGGGATCAAATCAGATCATTTGCAATTAATCAAATTGAACATGTGACAGGAGATCCGAGCTTGGTATAACAAATCATGAGGATTTATGGCAATCATCATTAATTACCCGCAGAAATTTGATACAATCACATTAATTGCTGAAATCAATTATGAATGGCCCAGATTCATTAATCCTTAACCATCGACTTTTGAGAATAGACAATCATTGCAAACCCTAATGATGTCCCCCACTCTTATAAATAGCGAGGTGCTATTCCCTTGCAAAGTAGCGGAGAGCAAAGAGGGAGAGAGCACACCCCCCTCAGATCTAGAGAGTCAGAGAAAAATTGAAAGGAGAGCATTTCTTCATCAACGCCAAGCAGTTCTTCTACAGAGCCAAGGCTGCACCCGATCGTCCAAGGAGTAAGGCAGAGCTGCTGTTACTTTTCCGAACCTCTATCGTCACCCCCCAGAATCTAAAATAAACAATTGTACTTAGATTGTTGTACCTAGGTTTTTTCCCTAGGCTTTCTTTGTACAAGCGAGTTTGTATTATGAGTCTAAGTTCAGTCCTCCGATAATTGTTCTGTTCTTTTACAATCAATGGCAAACATGAAGCTCATAATGGTGTTTGCGAAGCACATCAACCTGGCCCTAAACTACAAGATTGTATCCGACGAATGGGTTACTATTGGCCCTCTATGGTGTCTGATGCCATCGAATATACAAGAAAATGTCGAGCCTGTCAAATTCATGTAGATTTTATCTATCAATCGTCGAAATTCCTTCATCCGACTGCTGCTTCTTGGCCTTTTGAAGCTTGGGATATAGATATTATAGGTCCTATCAATCCTCCTTCTTCTAAGGGACATCGGTTTATATTAGCCATAACGGATTATTTCTCCAAGTGGGCCGAAGTCAAAACCAGCAGCGTCTATCCTTGGCTGAAATCAAAACCAGCAGCGTCATCAACTTCGTCAAACACCACGTTATCTATAGGTTTGGTGTGCCTCGACAAATCATTCACGACAATGGACCTCAGTTCATCAGTCAAAAGTTCACCAGGTTCTGTGATGATCATCGGATTGACAATGTCGCCTCTACAGCTTACAATCCTGCTGCTAATGGCTTGGCTGAAGCCTTCAACAAGACTATCATCAAGCTTCTTAAGAATTTTGTGTCTACTAACAAACGAAACAGGAGTAAAAAGCTTAGAGAATGTCTATGGGCCTACCGTACCACGGTCCGCAACCCCACAGGCTGTACACCCTTCTCTCTGGTGTACGGTTGTGAAGCAGTTCTACCTCTGGAACTTTAAATTCTTTTCTTGAGGATTGCTATCGCTAACGAACTTACTTCGGAGAACAATGATCTTCTTCGACTTCAAGAACAGGAGGCGCTCGATAAGAAGCGACTATTGGCCCAACAACACATAGAATTATATCAAGCCCGCATCTCGAAGACTTTTAACCACAAAGTTAAAGTTAGAGCCTTTCAGAAAAGGGAACTCGTTCTTACAGTCAGACGTCCCATGACTATGGCTCACATGAGCAAAGGCAAGTTTGATGCAAAATGGGAAGGGCCATATATCGTGAGTAAAGTCTTATAAAATGGAGCCTATCAACTCACAGAGCTAGACGGTCGAGTTGCAATGATGCACATCAATAGCAAGTTCCTTAAAAAGTACTATGTATGAATATAAAAAGGATTTCTTATAAATATGATCAGACAGTTCATAAATAAAGTTTGATTTTATTTTCATCAAAAACGTTGTTACATAATATCAAAGACGAGAATCACTTTCATCCTTCTTAAAGACAGGACGAGGACCACTACTATCCTTTTTAAAAATATAATCGACAAAAGAGCCGAGGATATCCTTGCTCGATTTCACCAGAAACGTACAAGCGGCCATCCTCATGGCCTCTTCCTCTTCAGTCTTCCCTGGCTCAACTAGGAAGTCCAAGATATCCCGTGGTGGCCTGGATGCAGTCGAACCTTCGCCCGCCTCCATTTGCTTTGGCTGGTTTGGCTTGGCTGGAGACTTCTTCGACCTTGGGGACAATCTTAGCCTTCTTGGAGCCATCTTCAGACGACATTTTGTGAAATTGATCATTCTATCTAAATTTCTTTTCTACTTATAGGCAGAGATTCTTGAAACAGTCGATTACGCGAATCGAAGCGACGCATTCTTCACAACATCAATTCCATTCATTTGATGGTTCATCCGTTCATTCCATTCAGACGGTTCATCCGTTCATTTTATTCATTTGACGGTTCATCCGTTTATTCCATTCCGATGGTTCATCGGTTCATTCTATTCACTTGATGGTTCACCCGTTCATTCTATTCATCCGACGATTCATCCGTTCATTCCATTCACCTGACGGTTCACCCGTTCATCCCATTTATCCGACGGTTCATCCGTTCGTCCCATTTATACGACGGTTCATCCGTTCATCCCAACGATTCATTTCGTTCATACATCCTGACGACTCATCCATTCAACCATATCAACAACTTGTCACGTCTTTATTACCTCTAATTAAGTTGTCTACCGAAATAATGATATTCAAAATTATATTCTGCCATGTCCACATTACCTCTGAGCAAATATAATAAATATAATTATTTTCTAAATCAAGAAATATATCATGTCCTGAACCTCTGAATATATTTTCTATTTGCTATTATTTATATCCGTAATAGGATATACAATAAATAATAGAGCCACAAAATAATGTCTTTTCATTGATCAAAATAAAAGGCATTACAAAAAGACATATCACAAAGGAGAAAGTACAAAAGATTTTCTTTTACTCAATCGGTGGGGTCATCAGACTAGCTATCTGCTGCTTCAAAGTTTAAAGTCGTTCTTCACGAGAATCCAGCACCCGCTTTCTAGCTTCCTCCATTCCAGATTTATCGTCAAATGTCGGCAAGGTCACTAGTCGGCGAGCGATTTCATCTTGGTGAGACTTGACAAACTCATTCTTCTCATGGGTCAGAATGTCTAGTTGCTGAACTGCAGCTTGATGCTGTGTAGTCTCTTCCTCAAGAGCAAGTTGAACGATCCTCAACTCTTCTTGAAGTCGAGTAAACTATGCCTTCAATTCAGCAACCTTCTTTTCTTTCTCCCCAGTAGCAGACGCTACTATCTCCATCCGGGAATCATACTCTGACGACTTTATGGCAAAAGTATCCAAGAAAGTCTTGAAAGCAGCTTTTGTGACCTCAGCTTCTCGAGTCATCCTTTCAAACTCGGCATTCACCAGTGGCTCTACCTTTCCCCGATTAAGATCTTTGTAAATCTTAATTGACTCCTCCACCTCGTCCAGCACATATTCGAGATAGGCGGCTTGAGCCTCATCACCATGACTTCGGATGCCGCTGATCAAATAAGAAGTTGGACTTTTGACAATGATGAAACCAACACTCTCTTTCTCTATTACCCTTTCTACTAAAGGTCCTAATGAAGTAAAGAAGAGGTTGGTGAAGGAGCCAACTATAAATTTGTTAGTGGCCGCTGCACTAGGTGTGGCAGCGACTCCTATAGAAGTTGTAGCAGCAGATGCCTATGAAGGTGGAAGTTCGACTTCTTGAACATAGGCTAAAGTCTCTTTAGACAAGGGAGCCATATTGGAGTTAGTTGCCTCTCACATATGTTCCTCTGCGAAATCGAATAGACATCATCAGTTTGCTGTCATTAAGGACTATCAAAAAGGATCAAAATGAGGACAAGTTTACCAATGCTGGGTTTAATGAAAAGATTGTCATATGTTGACATAGGCTGCAGCCTCGTAGAAGTAGCTTCAGACATCACTGCCTGACTACTTCCTGCTTCAGAGCCGCCTGATAGATGACGGCTGCCGCTAGCTATTGCCTCTATCTGCACTATGTCAGTGCATACTGGAGGAATCGGAGAAGGTTGAATTTCTGTATGAATGAAATTTAAAACATCAGTCATCTGATCTATAAATGAAAATTACTAAAATCAGTCAAATACCTCTTTGATCGTGGACAATAGTTTCCTCCGGTGCTGCTTCATCAGCATTCCTGTCTTGAGGTGTAGGGACAGCAGCATCCTTTTTACTGTCATGAACATCTTCCGCAGATATTTCTTCGTCATCTGCCTCCTCCTCTGGTACTTCCTCATCATCACTTGCATCAACTGGATCTATGTCATGGAAGCCGAAATCATAGTCATCCAGAGCCTCGATCATCAGTCGATCTTCTTCAGTACGACGCGATCTTGGTGTAGCTGGAAGACGTGCAGCTTCTATTGCAAGTGTGGGAGATGGCAATACCTCAACAGGTGATTCCGACTCATTGATTTGGGTCGGAGTTACGTTCGCTTCTGCTGCCTCATCTTTTGCCTCCGCGGTCTCTTCTCTTATGTCTGCAACCTTGTCCCTTATCTCTGTATCTGTCACTTGCCTAGGCTAAGGAGCAGGCGTAGATGAAGGCATCATAACCCCGGTGGCAGCACTTGTTAGAGCAGAAGTATGGATAATTTTTGGAGGGGTGGCCACTTTCTTTCTGAAAGATATTTTCTTTCTGCGTAGAGGTTCTTTTGGGCTCTCTACGTCTGCAGCATGTATTTGTCTTTGAGTGGAAGTTGGGGTCGTCACCTCTTCTCGGTGAGCCGACTCAGCTTGTTGTCGAGACTGCGACCGAGTAATGACTCTTTCCGAAGAGTCTACAACAGTCTTCTTCTTAGAGACATGAGAAGATGGTTCTTCTGTCTTCCTCTTCTTCTTCTCCTTGATTGGAGATCTTACAACTTTCAGAGAAACATGCAGCGGTTCGTAGACTTCTTCAGGGAAGTTGGCTTCCCTCGAAGCTTCTAGAGGTGCATCAGCTGGCTCGTGCTCTTCATCATTACCAGGAGGCAACAAAACAGGTGCCCCTTTTCTAAATCGTGTTCCTGTTATAAAGTTGTCTGTTAAATTGACGTTCTCAGCAAAAGTGTTTGCTAACGTATAAAAGATCGAATAAGTATACAGCATGCGGGGACCACGGTCGTTCTTTGTCGGCATCGAGAACACCGTCTTCGTGTCACGGGAATTGTAATAGGCCCAAGCCCGGGCTCCATCAATCAAATAACATTTTTCTTGTAGGCATGTTATGGCATTACCTACGTAGAATTGGTCGTAGCAGAATTGGCGTGCAAAACGGCTTGGGAGATAAGGTTCAAGATAGCATTCATCTTCGAACCGATACACTAGATGTGAAGGCCGAATTGTCCTCAACCAGTCAAAAGCTGTATGGCCCAAAGGCTGCATTCTTACTGAGTCGACAAGGTTCACTGACATATATTCGTAACCAGTTGGAGACGGAACACATTAGAAGTTCCATCCTCTGTCCAGGTTCAAGACTCGCCTGCAGTCTTTCAAAGTGGTATAGATCCACTTACATCCAGAATATCTTCTCAGAAAACTGCCGCTCACTGCTCCCATAGCAGGGTTCATTAAGGAAGGATGGTGTAGAAGCAGTCATCCAAACAGATATGTATAAGGCAGTTCCAGTCGAGGAAAGTTTCCATTTTCACCTTTTCTTCGAATTATCGAATCAATGAAGAAACAGAGGCCGGCATTTATTCTACATGTCATTGTCGACAATAAATCCATCCGATAGCCGAAGACTAGGCAGACGGTAGCAAACAGTACACCGCGATGGAAGCGGTCAACTACAATGGCCCCAGGAACGACATATCATCGAAGCCAGTAGGTAAGGAACCCTGCCAGTTGGGCTTCCTTCGACATGGGTCTGTAACCCATCCTTATAAAGCTCTCTATGATGTCTCCTTCTTTGAAAGGAGGACACTGAAGATCATCCTCAATCTTGATATCCATCTCATTGTGCGTCTCCATCAACTCGATCACCTCGCTGTTGCTAAGCAGTTTAAAGAAGTTGGGATTGCAGTTTTCATGTACTTTTGTCTTCTTCTTGATAATATGGTTTAGGAAAAGATATGGCAACCATTTGGTCGAATAGCACGTGCTGGTCGTGCCACTCTTTTAGTAAAGAGAGCAAATCTTGTAGTGGCAGAGTAGCTCTTCAAAAACTTCTACCATACGGGCATTCTCTTGGCGCAATCTGTCCAACTCACCATTTGTCGGGATAAACTCTTCATTGGGGATATCCCCCATTGGCAGATTTGAGATGTACTTCATCTCATGCAAGGCTAATCTAATCTCCCCGCATGGCGTCATGAAAGTCCCAGTCCTATAATTGTATCTCTCCGCCAACGCAAGGAATAGATATGGATTCGGGGGAAAGCCATAGTCTGTGGCATATACTACCTGATACAGGTTAATCTCTTTAAGCTGATCTTCAAATTGGACTAATATCCAATTGGCTATACAGATCCATCTCTTATTGTCCGAGTTCACAAGACATGTCAACCGCAGGTCTTGGTCCGGATACCTCCCTTCCACCTTCGCAAACTCATTTGCGAATATTGAAGTTCTTACTGGTAGCAGTAAAGAAGAATCCTCCGACGGGATGCAACCGGGTTTGAGTCCCCTGAGTAGAGAGCTATGTCGCTCTGAAGAACTGTAGAAGATATCCTTGTGATCTGGCCCCTTCTTAACACAGATATTACCCACTCGGGCCTGTTGCAACGGAGTTATATCCCATTCCATTTTTCTGGGGTAGCTTGCAAAAGCATATCTAGATAGAGGGAGACATCTGGAGATCTCTGGCAGAAGTATCGTCTTTTCGCCCCTTTAGAAAATTCTCTGCTCCATGTAAGGCCTTGGTTGAGAATTCTTGTCAAAAGCTTCACCAAACAAGAACAAAGGTTTCTTATGGGTCACAGTGTCAGCAGTTTGAAGAGGATGTCCATTCATCAGACACAATAAAGTATCATTGTTCTGTGCAATCAGGACAGCCTGCCGAAAAGACGGTAAGGCATATTGAGGAAAGAATACATGAGAGAGATCTTCCTTGTAGTCTGATTCAGACAGAGATCCTGTAGGAACCTCATAGTTGGGATCTTTCCTAAGGTTAACTGCATCAATAAAGAGACAAAGATCAGTATATACAAAATCAAAAAGTTTCTTCAAAAGTTCATCAAATTGTGCTGTGTGAAACAAGCTATCAGATTGCGCCAGCATAGTCAACAAGCACAAGGTATCAGATTGTGCCAGCACAGCCAATGTGCGCAAGACGTCAAGTTGTGCTAACATACTTGCGCAAAACATCAGTTTGTGCTGGCATAACCGACTTGCGCAAATCGATGGATTGTGCCGAACATTTTGTCAGCATTTTTCAACCGATTGCGCAAGAATACATTTTTCATACAAATGAAAACTGTTGCACATGCAGCCGAAATCCTAAACAGGGTGGCGCAAATACCATTAATCTCTAAAAAGAGAGGTATGGAGGTCTGAAAACATCAAAAACCCTAAAAAGGGTTTCGATCATGGTTTGTCATTCACCTTGAAGCGCTGGATGACCCGTCTCGTGACGAGATACTCGTGGTACAACACGAGTCGAAGGTTCGGCGGGGGCCTTTCCCTTCTCGGTGGCCGATCGCTTGGGCGCCATTGTTTTCGTCGACGAGAGGAAGAAGAAGAAGTCGGAGTAGGGGAGGACTTCTTTCTCTTGAGAAATCGAAAGCAAGTAAAGGTTGAAAGAATGAAAAATGAAACTATTTATAGTTTTCAGAAGTGTAACAGTCACCTCCGAATGTGCCACAAAAGATGGAACTAATTCCTCCAAACGTGCAACCAAAGCGCAACTTGATTTTAAATTCGAAATTCAAAGTATTTCGAAACTTTAAATATTTTCAAATTTCGAAAACTTTGAAGGGGGTCTTGTATGTCCTAAAAATCAAGTTGCATCTGTCAAATAGGCAGAGAAGTCTTAATTGCGCACCCTTCAATGAACTGCGCTGGAGATAGATTGTGCTACAAATCAAACGCGCGAGCTGAACTGCGCTACCGCCCGAGCGCGCTACGATGACGGGGCAACACCATCATTACCTGACAAAGATCAGATCTTCTGACAACCTGACAGCCCAAAAAATGAGGAGTCCGTTCATTTTTTGTGCAGCACAGCGCTCAAGAACAGTTGTACAACCTTAGCACAGTTTGTCAGTCCGACCTCAGCGCAGTTGGACCAAGTCCGAATCCTAGCGCTATCCATTGACTAGAAGGAAGCACGGTCAGAAGCTAACGCTATTCGGTTAGCGCGATTCATCAAATAACTAACATTTATTACGTGGCTTATATGCCATCAATTGCTCGCCATGTGGCAACCGCCTGTACACGACCAAGCGCATTTCAATCAAACAATGCCACGCGTATGAATACAGTTAGTCCACGATCGAGCAACTGCCCAATAGGCCAGCGCAGTTTGCAGTCTACGCAATCTGTCGACAATACAGTTTATCATGCACAATCCAGAATAACTACAAAATAGTTATTTCTAGAACTCTATAAATAGAGTTTCAAGTCATTCATTAAGAAGATCAGATCATATTATCATCAGAGATCAGGAGTTCTTGTCCAAGTGCTGCTGCATTCTTCAAAGGCTATCATCTTTAAAGTTCACATCGTCCAAGGGATAAAGCGATCGGATTCCTATAGTTGTACTTTCCCAAAATTTATTTTACTCTTGTATTATTCTTTAAAGTTTGTAAAATAAAAGACTTTTGTTTTTGCAAACAATGACATGTACTTTCCTCTATATGCTGCCATGTACCTTAGTTTTATTTCATTTCATGCTCTAAGCTATGTTGTCTTCCTTACATCGGTGGCCCGTTGGGCGCACTCAGGATATGTCTTTTTTGCTTACATGATGATATGCTATGATCATAACCATGATGTGTGAACACGAAATGATCAATGACATGTAATGAACCATGATACCGGCCCGTCGTGGCGCGTCCCTAACAAGTAACAAGTACAAGTAACATGACATGATAGTGGCCCGTCGTGGCACACTCTAGACAAGAACATGACATGATGGTGACCCGTTGTGGTGCACCCCTGACAAGTAACCTTGACATGTAATCTATGAACGCTATTGCGACGGCTAACTTGATACGCTACTAAATTCTCTTCTTGAACACCGTGGGTGACTGTATTAAATGTGCTTGTAAAATCTACCAGTCTTGTCTCGCATCATGTCTAGGACATGTATCCCCGGTTACCACGGTCAGAGATTCATACTGAATCTGACTAGGTTAATGACTAGATTGATCAAGTAGAGCATATAGAGGGCTATTTCGGCTACAGGCAATCCCGTTATCTAGGCGTCTTCTTTGATGGACTTGTAGTCTGTCGACGAGTAAGGCACATTTCCAGCTCACTGTTATGTGGGGCACTACATGAAACGATTACTATGCACACTGTCATGTGTTGCATCCAAGTCACCTAACAAGTCAAGACAACTCTTAACATGAACCTTGTGCCTGGATAACCTGGATAGTCTGTAGGGCTTGTGGCCGTAGGAATCCCCATTGCATCTTGCTAGTAACTAGGCTTGTGATAACCTTAGCTAGTTAACTATCAAGCCGTACTCTTATTTGGCCGTGAATGATTGAATAGAGTCTCATCTTGTCTAGTCTTGTCTAGACCCAATACATGGCTATCTCTGGACATGCTTGTGTATGCTTTACTCTATCGATAATTGGTTAGAGGCTAAGTTCTGTTCAGGTAAAGGGTTACAACCCCGGTCCTTGTTTGGTTCACGGGTTGTAACTTGGTTACCGGAATAGTCCTTTAGTTATCTTATCATTTACCACCCTGTTATCTCTACTCATGTCTTATGTTATTTTCACCTATGATTTTATGTGCTGATATGCTGGTTTTAGTTCTTAAGTGAAGCCTCCTCTGTGGCACTTATCTTTTTGGGGTCTGACCCAGCTGGTTTTGTATGGCCAGATTTCGGAGCAGCTTTCGAGGATCTCCCAGCCTTCCTGCCAGATGGTGACTACTAGACGGAATCCTGGCAACGAATAGATATTATTTTGATGTCGACTCTACTGTAAAAATATTCTTTTTAGGCGTTTAGCCGCCGAGCAAGTGTTAGCTCGTATGCATCTTTACTTACTGTCTGCCGACGGGCTGTAACATGATTGACAAATCCTAGGGTTGATCATGTATAACTTACACTCTTGCTAGTCTTCATATTTTGTACGATTAGCTTCATGATCATCTGAATTTGTAATATATGGAATGCCTTACTTTGTATGCCTGATGATCTACCATCTTGTTATATTTACTTGCTTGCTTGAGATTGAGACACTAGGCTTGTTCTTAAACTTAAGAGACAGATGGCCTGTAGTAAACCCTCATGCATCTAGACAGTCGTAAACGTATTGCGAGGTGGGTTTTACTTCAATGTACGTAGTTGGCTGTGTCTGTCCCTCACTCTCCAGTATTCTGGTGCTGAAGCGTGATACGGTTTAAGTGGTGGCCCATGCAGGTCTTAAAAATCAAGATATGTAAGGGTTTTACCGGATAGATGTCTCAATCAGCACTCGCCCTTGATCTCTACTCGTGTCTCCTAATCTTCCTGAAATCTTGATCTGATCACATGCTTATGTCCTTGATCTATCATGGTCCTTCCTTATTGTTTCCTATGTCGTTTCTTCAGCGGCATTATTTCTGGTCTTACCGATCGGTAAGGCGGAGCACCTCACATGGACCAGCAGCAACCAGGAGATCAAGCCCAGCATTCAGGAGTAGCCTCTAGAGTCATGCCTACTGGGGGTCAAGAGCTACCAGTTCAGCCCGTCCAACCTATAGAGCCTGATGATGGAACCTTGGTAGGTCTCATCAGGACATTGCCTGCATCTTATGATCGCCGGGGCGATGCCCTGTACCATGTAGTACAGGATGCCATGGGCCGTATTGGTTATCAAGGGAACAGTGCGGCTAGCAGTTTCAAGCGTTTGAACCCTCCTTTCTTCGACGGTAGTGAGGACGCTATTGCAGGTGATGCATGGCTCCAGGACATCTAGATTATCTTGGATGCAGCCAAGACTCCAGAAGGAGAAGGTAGCTGTGGTACGCCTACAGTTATTGGACCTAGCCCGCACCTGGTGGGCGATAATAGCAGTTGGACTGGCGACGCCTGTTCCATAGGCGGTATTCAATGATAAGTTCCAGATCAAGTACTTCGATGTTGTAGCTTGGTACAACCTACAGACGAGGTTCACCAATCTCAGGCAGATGAGCAGGACGGTCGATGGTTATGCGGTCGAGTTTTCGAGACTGAGTAGGTTTGCTCCGACTTAGGTGGCAACCGAGTTCGATCGAGCGCAGCGGCTCCAGCAGGGACTCC
Organism: Iris pallida; assembly: GCA_029216955.1. Lineage (NCBI taxonomy): Eukaryota > Viridiplantae > Streptophyta > Magnoliopsida > Asparagales > Iridaceae > Iris > Iris pallida. The sequence goes on from JANAVB010024994.1 coordinate 4,232,555, forward strand.
ACCTAGAGATCATTCTAGCAGTGGAGCGGTTTGAGCATCGGACTTTTGATGCCATCTTACGAGCAGCAAAGAGGCATGAGTATAATTCGCAGAGGATTCTGGACAGAACCGGAGGATGGAAGCGGTCCCATGGTCAGATAAACCAGTCTTCAGCTCCAGTCCTGGCTGCTAGGGCCTTGACCATTGGAGCGCCGAGGAGGGCAGCATCAGTTACATCGGTTCAGCACTTAACTCCGACGTACCCTCAGTAGCAGAAGCGGAGGTAGTCTTCCATAATAGGCTACACTAATTATGGAAAGCCACGGCAGGTTGTGTCAAAATATCATCGAGCACAAGGATTATGTTTGGCTTGTGGGGCACGGATCACATGATAGGGTCCTGCCCGCAGAGAGTTAGTTCATCCTCATCGGCCCAGACTAGTCCCTCGGTGAGGGGACCAGCACCAGTGCAGCAGCAGCAGTACCAGCCTCCGAGGCCATTGCCGCCTCAGGCCCAAGCATTCCAACAGCAGAAACGGCAGCAGTATGTCCAGGCCCAGGCTCAGAATCAAAACCGCCAGAGAGGTTTCCAGCAGAGGGGACCAGCACCCAGAGGGCAAGGTTAGGTGATGGCTTTGACCGTAGAAGAGGAGTTGGCATCAGGTGAGGTGGTGGCAGGTACCATTCTCGTTAACTCTTTTCCTGCATCAGTGTTATTTAATTCTGGTGCATGGCATTCGTTTATGTCAGCACAATTTGTGACACGGATAGGACTGGAGCCCGAGTCATTATCAGTAAGGCTGAAAATACTTACTGGTAACGGTCTTGTGGGAGTAGATAGAGTATTTTCCTCGTGTCGAATCGTAGTTAGCGGTAGAGAGTTTTCTGCTAGGTTGATAGAATTCCCGATGGCGATTATGATGTGGTCCTAGGGATGGATTGGTTGAGGGACCAGTATGCTAGAATAGATTGCCATATCGGCAAGATTATTTTTAGTATCCGTGTTGAGCCAGAGTTTTCATTTCTCCGAGGCGGAGTAGAACCTTCTTCCCCAGCATTGCGGATGGTAGTAGCAGCAGTTCAGTTTTCCAGAGTTGTAGAAGAGTTTCCTGACGTATTTCTCGAAGAGCTTTCAGGCATACCCCCAGAAAGAGAGAGATCGAGTTCACCATTGATTTGATTCCCGGATCAGTACCAATGTCAGAAAGGGTCTATAGGATGGCGCCTTCAGAGTTGGAGTCTTGTACAAGATGATTGAAGAACTTAGAACCAAGGGATTCATTCGTTTTAGCGGATCACCTTGGGGAGCCCCGATGCTTCTTGTAAAAAAGAAGGATGGTACGTCAACATTATGTGTTGATTATCGTACCTTGAACTCTGTAACAATCAAGAACAGATATCCTTTACCAAGGATAGATGACTTATTTGATCAGCTCAAGAGAGCGGCTGTATTCTCAAAGATTGACTTGCTGTCAGGGTACTATCAGATCAGAGTCAAAGAGCAGGACATCCCAAAGAAAGCATTCAGATCAAGGTATGGACATTGGGAGTTCCTTGTTATGCCATTTGGAGCGACCAATGTGCCAAATGTATTCATAGACCTCATGAATCGTATCTTCATGCCCTATTTGGAACAATTCGTGATAGTATTTATAGACGATATCTTAGTCTATAGAAAGAGTGAGGCAATGCATGAGCAGCATCTCCGTGTGGTTCTTCAGATTCTTAGGGAGCACCAGTTGTATGCGAAGTTCAGTAAGTGCAAGTTTTGGTTGGATCGTATCTCGTACTTAGGTCACATTATCACCAGAGGTGGAGTGGAAGTGGACCCCCAGAAGATAATTGCCATAGAGACATGGCCAGTACCTAGTACTGTCACAAAAGTTTAAAGTTTCCTTGGATTGGCTGGTTATTACCGTCCGTTTATGTCAGACTTTGCTCGTATTTCAGCGCCATTGACGTAGTTGACCCGCAAGGATGTGCAGTTTGCTTGGACAGCAGAGTGTCAGAGTTTATTCGAGAAGTTGAAGCAGAGATTGATGACGGCCCCCATTTTTACTCTTCCCGATGGGACTGGAGGATTTTTAGTTTTTTGCGATGCTTCAAGCAGAGGATTGGGATGCGTATTGATGCAGCATGGTAAGGTAGTCGCTTATGCTTCACGACAGCTTCGTGACCATGAGAGGAATTATCCTACCCATTACTTGGAGTTAGCAGCAGTAGTATTAGCATTGAATCTTTAAAGGCATTGTTTATATGGAGATCGGATGGAGATTTTCACCGACCACTAGAGTCTTAAGTATGTGTTCACCCAGAAGGATCTTAACATGCATCAGAGGAGATGGCTAGAGCTACTTGTGGATTATGACATCAACTTGCAGTATCATCTTGGGAAGGCCAACGTTGTTACAGATGCATTAAGCAGGAGAGCCGGAGTTTATTTTCTAACAGCACAGCCAGAGTTGTTGGCAGATCTTCAGAAGATGGATATTGAAGTTGTTCTTCCTTCCAGTGTGGCATTGATAGCCAGTATGCAAGTTCAGTCCAGTATAGTGGAGAGGATCAAGTTAGCTCAGTCAGTAGATTCTAAGCTTCAGCGGCTTAGGACAGAATGTGTAGCAGGGAGAAGACCAGAGTTATGTATTCATAAAGATGGTACACTTCGATATAGGAGGCATCTTTGTGTACCCAGTGTAGATATCAGACAGGAGGTCATGGCAGAAGCTCACAGTTCTCAGTATTCGATTCACCGTGGTGGTACGAAGATGTATCGAGATATCCGTCAGTATTTTTGGTAGAATGGCATGAAGAGGGAGATAGCCCGGTTTATCTCTCGTTGTTTAATTTGTCAGCAAGTTAAAGCTGATCATCAGAGACCAGCTGGACTTCTTCAATCTTTACCGATCCTAGAATGGAAATAGGAGCACATTACCATAGATTTTGTGACTGGATTACCTAGATCCCCAACTGGGAGAGATGCTATCTAGGTTATAGTCTACAGACTCACGAAGGTAGCTCATTTCATCCTTTTCAGAATCGGTCAGTCGACAGATCAGCTTGCAGAGATATACCTTAGGCAGATAGTCAGATTGCATGGAGTACCAGTCAGTATTGTATCCGACAAAGATTCGAGATTCACCTCGCACTTTTGGCAGACTCTTCAAAAGAGTTTGGGGACTCGCCTCAAGTTTAGTTCAGCCTATCATCCGCAAACAGATGGTCAGTCAGAACGCACAATCCAGACTCTTGAAGATATGCTACGATCATATATACTCGACTTCGGTGGTTCGTGGAAAGTTCACCTGCATCTCGTGGAGTTCTCCTACAACAACAGTTTCCAGGCCAGTATCCAGATGGCACCTTTTGAAGACTTGTACGGCAGAAAGTAAAGATCTCCCTTGGCTTGGGATGATATCGGTGAGAGGTAAATGCTTGGACCAAAGATGGTGATGCGGACTGTCAAGGTGGTCAGACAAGTCAGAGAATATCTTCGAGTTGCACAAGATCACCAGCGTCATTGGGCCGATTCCCATCGGCGTCCTCTTGAATTTTTTGTCGGCGACCATGTATTCCTTAGGATCTCGCCTACCTATAGTGTCATTCATTTCAAAGTGCGGAGAAAGCTTAGTCCTAGGTATATAGGACCGTTCGACATCTTGGAGCGAGTGGGTGATGTGTCCTATCGTCTTACTCTTCCACCATCGTTACGTGAGGTACATGATGTCTTCCATGTGTCCCAATTATGACGGTATATCCCGGATCTGAGTCATGACCTTGATCATTCGGAATTGGTTGTTGGTACCAACCTTTCGTATGAGGAGAGACCCATATCCATATTGGATCGAAGAGAGAAGATACTCAAGAACATGACTATAAAGTTAGTCTGTATTGCTTGGGGTCATCACTCTTTGGGTGAGTCAACATGGGAGCATGAGGATGATATCCGATCGCGATATCCTGACCTGTTTGACTCGTAAGGTATAATGTCTTCTTATACCTTATGCCTTCAACTTTCTTGCTTGCATGAATTATTGCTTGATTGATTGTTTAGTTATAACTTGCCTGTGAAGAGTATAGCTTGCTCGACATCCCTAGTCTCTTGATTAAATTTCGAGGACGAAATTCTTTTAAGGTGGGTAGAGTTGTCACCTCCGTTTTTCGTATACGTATTTCTAGTATACGTGCATGGAATCCTGTCCAGTATTTTTACTTGTCTTATCTTGCTAGCTGATTTTGATTTAATCTTGTTTAGGTTCATCATGGTTTAACATGGTTTATTTTGGTTGTCTTGGTTTAATTTGGTTCAACATGTTAACCCCCCTACCTACCACCATCCCCCTTTATAAAGCCACCTACTTTTCTCTTTCCTCGTAATTCCTCATAACTTCTTCTCCTCCATTAAAACCTCTCCTCCTCCATAGGCAAGTGCACATTGCTCTCACTCAAGAACCCATTTGGATGGTTCAAATGGTTTTCTAGCATGATTCTCTTCCACTTTAGAACTTGAAAATTTTTATTTTGAAGCATGGATTTTTATATATCTAGAAATTTGCCTTTTTTGGAAACTTGAAGTTTTGATCTATTTAACTTCTTCATTTGCCTTTGTTGTTCTACCCCATTTTTACCTAAGGAAGTACGAATTTGGACTCCGGATGGAGAAATGGCAGAGTTTTGAAGTTTTCGGCCATGGTTCGTTCTTTCCGGATTCGTCGGAAAGACGAACAGTGCACTGCTTGGGTGCATGGACCGGTCATGCGCCCAAAGTATTTTCTCCACTCATGTGGGCGCATATGCCTCCATATGGGCGCATAGGGTGCCACATGTGGGAGCATAGTCTTGTGTTGGCGCATCAGCATTCACGACTTGTCTCCTTGCATCAATTCACCCTTAGCCTTTGGGCACAAGGGTCCAACCCATGCTTTGGCGCATATGGCACTCATGTTTGGGTGCATAAAGTGTATTCCCCTCCTAGTAGGCACATACATAAAGCCAGTGTGGGTGTATGACTTGGGTATGGCACATGGCCTTCACCCGTAATGCACAAACCCCTTCTCCATTCCTTGGCACTTGGCCATGCAAGTGCCTTGGCCATGTAGGCACCCATGTTTGGGTGCATAGCTACCATCATGTGGGCACATAGGAACCCCCATGTGGGCGTATAAGTCCCCTTCACTTGGGCATATGGATGCCTATGATCCTCATGTTTTGTTTTTGCATGTTTCGGCTTGTCGCATCTTTTTATGACTTATGATTTTATGCGATTTTCTCGCTATTGACCTTCATGACATGACATGACTCGTGCGTGCCACGGCTAGGCATGGCACGACTCGACATGACACGACTTGTGCGAGTCGCAGTACGACTTGGCACGATTAGCACGATTTTGTCTAATCGTGGCACGACTTTCTATATTTTTGCTAAATAGATAATCGTGGCACGACTTGTGCAAGCCTTGGCACGGCTTAGTAATGATTTGGCATTTTCTCTTTTGTCATGACTTGTACTTTCCTCTGTATGCTGCCATATCCCTTGGCTTTATTTTATTTCATGCTCTAAGCTATGTTGTCTTCCTTACATCGGTGGCCCGTTGGGCGCACTCAGGATATCTCTTTTGCTTACATGATGATCTGCTATGATCATAACCATGATGTGTGAACATGAAATGATTAATGACATATAATAAACCATAATGGCGGCCCGTCGTGGCGCGTCCCTAACAAGTAACAAGTACAAGTAACATGACAGGATAGTGGCCCGTCGTGGCATACTCCAGACAAGAACATGACAAGTAACATAACATGATGGTGACCCGTTGTGGTGCACCCCTGACAAATAACCTTGACATGTAATCCATGAACGATGTTGCGATGGCTAACTTGATATGCTAGTAAATTCTCTTCTTGAATACCGTGGGTGACTGTATTGAATGTGCTTGTAAAAGCTACATGTCTTGTCTCGCATCATGTCTAGGACATGTATCTCTGGTTACGACAGTCAGAGATTCATACTGAATCTGACTAGGTTAATGACTAGATTGATCAAGTAGAGCATATAGAGAGGTATTTCGGCTACAGGCAATCACGTTATCTGGGCGTCTTCTTTGATGGACTTGTAGTCTGCCGACGAGTAAGGCACATTTTCAACTCACTGTTATGTGGGGCACTTCATGAAACGATTACTATGCACACTGTCATGTGTTGCATCTAAGTCACCTAACAAGTCAAGACAACTCTTAACATGAACCTTGCGTCTGGATAACCTGGATAGTCTGCAGGGCTTGTGGCCGTAGGAATCCTCATTGCATCTTGCTAGTAACTAGGCTTGTGATAACCCTAGCTAGTTAACTATCAAGTCGTACTCTTGTTTGGCTGTGAATGATTGAATGAAGTCCCATCTTGTCTAGTCTTGTCTAGACCCAGTACATGGCTATCTCTGGACATGCTTGTGTATGCTTTACTCTATCGATAATTGGTTAGAGGCTAAGTTCTATTCAGGTGAAGGGTTACAACTCCGGTCCTTGTTTGGCTTACGGGTTGTAACTTGGTTACCGAAATAGTCCTGTAGTTATCTTATCGTTTATCACCCTGTTATCTCTACTAATGTCTTATGTTATTTTCACCTATAATTTTATGTGCTGATATGTTGGTTTTAGTTCTTAAGTGAAGCCTCCTTTGTGGCACTTGCTCCTTCTGGGGTCTGACCCAGCTGGTTTTGTATAGCCAGATTTCGGAGCAGCTTCCGAGGATCTTCCAGCCTTCCTGCCAGATGGTGACCACTAGACGGAATCCTGGCAACGAGTGGGTTTTATTTTGCTCTTCTATTCTATTATAAAAATATCCTTTTGAGACGTTTAGCTGTCGAACAAGTATTAGCTCGTTTGCATCTTTACTTACTGTCTGCCTACAGGCTGTAACATGATTGACAAATCCTAGGGTTAATCATGTATGACTTACACTCTTGTAAGTCTTCACATTTTGTACGACTAGCTTCATGATCATCTGAATATGTAATGTATGGGATGCCTTACTTTGTATGTCTGATGATCTACCATCTTATTACATTTACTTGCTTGCTTGAGATTGAGACACTAGGCTTGTTCTTGACCTTAAGAGACTGATGGCTTATAGTAAACCCTCATGCATCTAGACAGCTGTGACCGTATTGCGAGGTAGGTTTCACTTTAATGTACGTAGCTGGCTGTGTCTGTCCCCCGCTCTCCAGTATTCTGGTGCTGGGGCGTGACAGAGTCCCCCTCTGTTCAACCTACTTGGGGGACTATGATGGTTCCTTCAAGAGACTTGGCTCCGACGGTCGGTGGTTCTGGCGACGACATCCGTCAGACAGAGACTACGAATGTTGAAGCTCCGGTCTTGCATCCTGACGGCACGATAACTGAAGATTCCACAAATCAGGTGGCAACTAATTTGTCAGGCCAAGATGAGACGGCCTCTGCAGGATTAGCTACCCTTCTGGCTCATAAGAGACTCCAACAACACCTTCTATGACACCTCAAGCTAGTATTGGCTGACACAGACAAATACGTGAAGTACATCATCGAGGCCGTGTACAAGATGTTGAGGAGAGAGGTATCTATTATACTGGAACAAGGCAGGAGTTTTGCGAGTGCGAAGGCAATGGCAATTCCGCACATCGGGTTGATCCGATCTCACCAGGGATATGACCACATTACTGAGATTCTGGAGGCATCTGTTGCAGAGCTCGATCATTACCTTACTGAGCTCTAAAGCATTCAGCAGAATAATTTTTCTGCCTTGGTAGAGAAATAGCAGAGCAAGTTGGTGGATAAGGTTGAATCAGCCGACATGAACACCATGGCTATTTGGGAACAAGAGCTGGTCGATGCTTAGGCCAAGGAGCAGAGATTGACTTCGTCTATGGACGAGCAAGCCAGTCTACGAGAATAGCTGAATGTCAGTGTGGTGGAGGTTGATGCAAACTTTTGCCTTCTTCCGGAGCAACGGGCTTAACTTCTGGCGAATTTTGAACGAATGCAGGCTGAGCACATCCTACTCAAGGATGAAGCGACAAAGTTTACCCGTTATACGGACTTCTTGTTTCATTAGAAGAAGGAATTGAAAGACAAGCATGCAGCTGACATTGCCTCAGAAGCTAAGGAGGCGATGTGTTGCGAAGCTAAGCATCGGGTCTTAGCGACTGTGGAGAGCAGAGCTAAAGCTTTGAAGTGTCATATTGACGAGCTGTCTGCCGACCCTTAGTTTCTTTCTTCTTTTTGCTTTTTGTTTGAGATGTAGTTGTCTTTTAGTTTCTTTTCTATGCAAGATGTAGTCCTTTACTTTATCGAATGAAGAAATAAAGAACTTTTGTTTGTTCAACTTTTATGATGAACTTGTTATTTTTGGGGGTCCTATTATCTTTTGTGCACCTTGGTTTCTAGGCACAGATAATAAGTTGAGAGAGGGAACCAGCATATTTACTCAGAGATGATATAGACGTGGTAAATATAGGGTTGATGTTAGAGTTTTCCTACTCAGAGGTGATGTGGACGTGGTAGGAATGAACTTGGTGGGGGTAGGTAGAACAACTCAGAGGGGATATGAACGTGGATGTTGTATGATTGGGGTGTAACAACTCGGGGTTGTTGGATGAAATGTTTACTCAGAGGTAATATGGATGTGATAAACATAGATTTTAGCATGATCGTATGAAACGTAAGATTTAGCTTTGTGGGGATGTAGAGAAACAACTCAGAGGTGATATGAACATGGATGTTTTCTACTCGAAGAGAATACAATGGAACAACTGGGCTCCGAAAGCATATGATTATGAAAAAATAGGGGAGTGAACACTATGGTTGAGTTCATAAGTTCTCCTGCTGGGGAGATAAAAGTACATGTTAAGGGATCTCAGGCATAATACTTCTTTAGGAACTTGCCATTGATTGTTATCATGAACAAGTCCCCATTTGGTTTGGCAAGTCGGTAGGCGTTATTAGAGTACACTGTCTCTATGATTAAGGGGCCTTTCGATTTGGTTCAAATTTTTCTGGCATCTTGTGACTCATCACAATTGGTCTTCTGACTGACAGAACAAGATCACCCACTTGAAAAGTCCTTTGTATGACCTTCTTATTGAAGGCTTGTGAAATATGACCTTGGTAGAGCTCGATGCGTTGTTGAGCTAAGAAACGTTTCAAGTCCAGCGCCTCCAACTCTTACAGATGGTGATGTTGATTGTCTTTCTCTGTCAGCTGGTTCGTGATAGCCACCTGTAGTGAGGGGATCTGGATTTCCAGGGGCAGCACCGCTTCGCTCATGTAAACCAAAGAGAATGGTATGTTGCCCGTTGGGGTCCGTACCATTATGCGATAGGCCCAAAGACATTCGTCCAGCTTCTCGTCTTAGTCGTGTTTGTTAGTTTGTATGACTTTTTTGAGTAGCTTGACAATTGTTTTGTTGAAAGCTTCGGCTAATCCATTTGCTGCTGGATTATAAGCAGTTAACGTCACGTTCTGAATACGATTCCTGCTATAGAATCTGTTGAACACATGGCTGATGAATTACGAACCGTTATCGTGGATGATCCTCCGGGGTACCCCAAAAAGGTAGATGACGTGATGTTTGATAAAACTGACCACCTTAGAGCTCTTCAACTTTGTCAGTGGTACTGTTTTCGCCCACTTGGAGAAGTAGTCAGTGATTGCCAGGATGAAGCGGTGTCCCCTAGATGAGGGAATGGTGATTGGCCATACTATGTCCATACCCCAGGCTTCAAATGGCCAGGAGGCGGTTGTAGGGTGTAGAGGTTCCGACGGTCTGTGGATGAAGTCAGCATGGAGCTGACATGTACGACACTTCTTTGCATATTCAGTAGCATCAGCCATCATAGTAGGCCAGTAATAGCCCATTCGTCAGAGTCAGTCCTGTAGCTTACGCCCAAGTTGATGAGCCCCATAGGTCCCGTCATGCGCTTCTCGATGAGCTTCAGCTGCCTCCTCATTCGATAGACATCGGAAGAGGAGCCCATCGTAGGAGCGCCGGTACAACATTTTGGTGGTTGTATCGTAGCAGAATCAGAGGGAGCGCCTTTTAACAGAGACTACTTCCTTTGGGTTGTCCGGAAGGATTCCGTAGACTGTGAAGTTGATGAATGGAAATCACCAGTCTTTGACATTGACACTGACGTCTACTTGTATGGCCTGATTCAAACACATGCACAGATTGTTTCTGGACATCCTAAATCTCGACCAATCACCGTAACGAAATATTGAGTCCCGATGGGTGCCGCCAATGAGGCTGTGAGGCCAGCCAGAGCATCAGCCTCCAGGTTTTGTAGCCGATTTACGTGTTCTACAAAGAACTCGGTAAATGTTGAGATGATGTCCAAAGCCACTTTGTGGTAGGGGACGAGGTCCTCTTAGCGTGCCTCTTATTGTCCTCGAACTTGATTGACAACAATTTTTGAGTTGCCAGAAGATTCGAGGTATTTTACCCCTAGCTGTCTTGCTAACTGGAGCCCCATGATGAGGGCATTATATTTCGCTACATTGTTAGAGCACGGCTCCGAGAGGGATTAGGCACGCTGGATAACCAAGTTGTTGGGAGAGATCAGGACGACCTCCACCCCTGCGATGATCTGACCCTTGGGACCTATTCTTGAAGCACCGTCGAAGAACATTCGTCAAACGGGGTTTTCTTCGGTGACGTTGGACTCTAACACCTCATCTGGAATGTCTTTCCAGAGTTTAGACGATTCCGAAATCGGATGTGCCGCTAGAAAGTCTGCCAGTTCTTGGCCCTTGACAGTTTTTGTGGGACAAATACCATATCATATGGTGTCAATAGTATTGCCCAAGTAGCTAATCAAAAGTTTAGCGCACCCAGCTTTGTCATAAGAACTCTGAGTGGATTGACTCGAAAGATGACATGGATCGTCTGCCCCGAGACATAATGACGAGTCTTTTGGATGGCAAATACCAGAGCTAGACATTCTTTTTTGATGGGGTTGTACCAATGTTCGGCCCCAATCATTGTCTTGCTGAGGTAGTAGATAGCTTGCATGGAGCCCGTATCATTGTTCTGAGCTAATAGAGTACCGAGAGAATGATCCATTGTACGGACGTAGAGCAAAAAAGGGTTTGCCTGCGACTAGTGCTACCACGATTGGAGGACTTATGAGATAAGCCTTGACGTCGTCAAATGTCTTCTGAAATTCCTCCATCCACACGTAGGAGACTCCCTTTTTTATAAGTTTTGTAAAGGGTTGGCATCTTCCGAAAAGGTTTACGATAAATCTTCGGATGCATGCGAGACGTCCTTGTATGCCTCGAAGATCTATAAGGTTCTTCGGAGGGTCCATATCAAGGACAGCTTTGGTCTTATCGGGATCCACATGGATGCCTTTTGCAGTGATGATGAAGCCCAGGAATTTGCCGCTAGAAATCCCAAGGAAGGATTTAGCAGGGTTCATCTTGAGTTGGTGTGCCCGCATAAGATCGAAGACCGTCTTCAGATCTCGTAAGTGATCACCTCGTAGCCGGCTTTTGACAGCAATTTCCTCGACATAGCATTCGACTGTCCTACGGAGGTGTTGGTGGAAGATGGTGCTCATGGCTCGTTGGTATGTAGCACATGTATTCTTTAAGCCAAAGGGCATCACTGTGTAGCAGAAAACCCCCTTTGGAGTCCTGAACGATGTGTGTTTCTCGTCATCTGGGAATATCTTGATCTGGTTGTAGCCTGAATATACATCCATGAAGGATATTTGTTCAAAGCCACGTGTGTTGTCGATCATTATGTTGGTGATCGGAAGAGGGAACTCGTCTTTCGGGCAAGCTGAGTTGAGGTCTCGGAAGTCGATGCAGACTCGGATTTTACCTTTCATTTTTAGTGAAGAGGTAAGTCCTCCTGCTAGGGTCCCAGTGCTCCTCGTGCTCGTCCCTCAGCAGATTCTGGACAATCTCTGACCTGGTGAGCAGGTGATCCACAGAACAAGCAAAGCCTCAGCCTCTTACGACATTCATCGTAATGATGCCCCGGGTGATGACAGTAGTTGCAAGTGACTGCCAACTGCTACCTCTGTGGTGGATCTGTATGAACTCTGGCTGGACGGTGCTGAATTGATGCCTGCAAAACTGGCCTCTTCTGAGTCTGTATCTGCACCCTCTTCGCTGGTGCATGATAGTTGCTACTACCGATGTCCCTATCCCTCTTGGGCCTCGGGTCCATCTCCGTCTCAACTGCCTGAGCGATCTTGAGGATGCTCGAATAAGTCGTGGCCTGGCTGATCGCCACTGCGTGCCGCAGCTCTCTGGTGAGGCCCTTCTTGAACCTCCAAGCCCTCTCCTTTGACGTGCCGACTAGGTTCTCTACAAACCTGCTGAGTCGGGTGAACTCTGATGTGTATTCTGCCACTGTCATGGTACCCTGCTGCAGCGCCTCGAACAGCATCTGAAGCTCATCCTGCTCCACATCGGGGAAAAACTTCTTCTTGAACAGAGTTTTGAAATCTGTCCAAGAAACCTGGGGCTAAGCTTACTGGGGGTCCTCCCGGTACCAAGCTCTGACAAGGTCGAATAGCCGAATACTCGCCACCTCTACCTTCAAGTCATCCGGGATCTGTGCCATCTTCAACGTCCTCTCAACATTCTCTAGCCACTCGACTGCATAGACAATCCCCTCGTTGCCCCAAAAGTCCATCGGGCAGAGGTTCTGGTAGTCCATAGCCGTCCCTGGTCTCGGTGCTGCTAGTGTTACACGTGCTGCTGGAGCTAGTGCTATCGGCTCTCTGGTCCTGAGTGTGTCGATGACGGTCGCTCTGAACTATACGGCCTGCTGACTCTAAGCCTCTCTGAACTGTGCAGCCTGGTGATTCTGGGCCTCCATGAACTGCTGGAACATGGCCATCACCTGGGCGCCGTTAAACATTACCGTCGTAGGCAGCAGAGGAAATTGTGGAGGTGGTAGTGGAAGCTGCTCCACTGGAACATCGTTTGTTGTCTGATCCGAAGCTCCTGTAGCTCCGGGCTGATCTGCGGTCTTCCTGGTGGCAACTATCCTGAAATAGAAAAAAATTCGTTGATTGTTAAGTCTTAGAAAAATAGTCAACCTCCTAGAAAATATTGAGTGTAATTAATCTCTATACTCAATAACTATACCCATTTCCCACGGATCCTATGTTGTGATGAGTTTTTCTTAGTCTAACAGGTTCCCCAATAGCTCTTTATAGCCTATGTGCCATTAGGACAGACCTACATGGGCCACAACTAAAAACATGTCACTGCCCGCTCGAATAATCGAATACGAGTCGGACAAGCCCAGCCTTCGTCGATGGATACGACGAAGTAAGCTGTACAATTCTAAAGAAAACTCCAAGATACATGATATATACAACAACACAGCTACTATACACGTTCCCAGAAAAGATTTCCACAATCTATCAAGTCAAAACAACATCATCCGGAGAAAAATCCGGTAACCAGAATAAATTTATACAATCCTGAATCCTCAATATAATATACATGGTACAACTCTAATAAACTAGAAAAAATGATCCAATCTAGGGCACTGCAACTCTAAGTCCATCTTGAAACACAACTCCACCATCTTCGGGCTCTGGCCCAAGGTGGTATAATATCATCAAGACGACCTTCAATGTATCCTGTCAGGAAAAGAGCAATGTACAACCCCAACAAGAAGCACTAAATAATGTAAACTGAAATGCATGAAAAGAGTCACAATATGAACTATGGTACAAGACAGGAACATGAAACTATAGTACAGGGAAAACGATGAACTATAGTACCAGATCCAGAAACAATGAACTAGACTATCAGTATAACATGCAAGTGAAATAACTATCAGAGTATATGACCAGCTGGGTAAACAAAGAACAATGAGTACATGAATAATGGTACGGCTTAGAGTCCCACGTGCATGATATGAGACCTAAGCTATTAGTCAATGCCTAGCTAAAATAGGATTGGTCACATATCTGTAGTATTTTCCCTCCCTAATGTACAAGTAAAGAACAATGAACTATGAACAATGAACGGTGAACAATGAACAATGAACAGTCGTGTGTACAACGTGTCAATATGAGAACATGAAGCAAGACAGAAATACAAAGTAAAGGGATCGAGTCGGTGTACTTGCCTTGCTCTGGAAGATCGAAAAAATGAATGTAGAAATCTCTATGCCCACCTGATAATAGGTACATGTTGGTTAATTCTACATTATTTACTAGCTAAAAATCGCTAACTATTAACTAGTCTTAAAATTCTAGCTAATCTTTACATCTATATAACTAGCTGACTTTATCATTAAATACTAGACAAGAAAAGAGTTTAAATTTATATAACAAAATAATATTAGTTAGACAATAACTAAAACTATAATATATCTTTCCAGCAAATTAATATTGGTTTAGATAAATAATTAATTAAAATATTTCTACTAGCAATTAGTTCCAATCAAGATAATATTCATGGCAAATTAGTTTGAATCATAAATGCTAGTAACATATTTTAATATAGGAAAGTAATATTTAGTAACTTTATTAGTAAAATATCATGTAGATATTAGGAACGATTCTCGAATATATATATATATATATATATATATATATATATATATATATATATATATATATATATATATATATATATATATATATATATATATGGCAGAATATTAGAGCAAAAAATTTATTAGGAAATATTTATATTGATAGAAGGTTAAGTTTTACTTAATTTAGAAATATATGATATATATATCTTAGCTTATCAAAATAGTATTAACCTTAGCTTATAAATACCAACAGAATTATAACTATTATTAGAGACATGCATATAAACCATCACCATATTTAAACCATTTGATTTAGGAAACGTAATATTTAATTTGAAATAACGATTAGCATTCTCTTAAGAATTTAACAAGGCCAACCTCATGAATACATTAACCCTAACCTTAACTTATTGACCTGCCCCTAATACCTTCCAACCCTCTCCTTTGTTGTTCCATCACATAGGTCTATATATTAGATTTCACCATCAAATTTGAGATAAGTTACTGGAATAATTGACATTCCCCACCCGACCTGATATCACTACTCTACTAAATCCTTTATTGTACAACAACTCAGTTAGAAGGAAACCTAACCAATGAAAACTATACTACCATTTAATTGCAATATCTGAACTAAGGAACTATGGCTCAATGCATAATTGTTGAGTTCAACACATGCCAAGGCCAGTCCAATCTCCTGGACTGAACTCAATACATCTGCTGTCAAAACAAAATTTAGTCAGCAAAGATTATACCATACACTCAATTGAATGTTCAAAAGGGCATTCAAAATCCAAAATCCAATATACAACCACACTAGTCCCAGACTTCTCCTACTTGAACAGAGTTGGACTTACTCTATACTAGCAAGTACTCATACAAACCCAGTCACCCCTACTAATTTAAAACTTGAATTTAAACTAACGGCTACTCCTGAATACAACAGTCCCTACCAAAACTATACATAACCCAGCTAGAAATACTCAGCTCTATAGCAGCAAACAGGACCAGCTCACCAAACTGGTCTTCCCCGACTCCTCTACGCCACCCCCGGACATGTATACACCTCTGAACAGGAACAACAACGATCACGAGCA
The DNA here is from genome assembly GCA_029216955.1 of Iris pallida. Taxonomy (NCBI): domain Eukaryota; kingdom Viridiplantae; phylum Streptophyta; class Magnoliopsida; order Asparagales; family Iridaceae; genus Iris; species Iris pallida. The sequence goes on from JANAVB010024994.1 coordinate 4,248,176, forward strand.
ACACGCACACACGCTTGACACGAACACAAAGCAACCACTGGACACGAACCCAAGCAAAAGTCAATCTGACTGAAAACCATCTCTGTCCAAAGTCCCTATCAACCCCAAATGTAATTTGATAAATCAAAGAGGAATTATAGGAATGATAGATACCTGGAAAACAAACCAACTGGAACGATGCTGCAAATCCAAGAATCGTATACGGTCTTCAGCGTCTCTAGTCACGAACGAAACCAAGTATCAATGGAATTTTGAATTAAAATCTGAACTAGTTTACTGCTCCTTGTCCTAACGATTCACACAAATTTCCAAATCAACACAAATGTTCAACAAAACACATTAAATTACTCAAAACCGAACAGGAACTGAGATCGAAGCTCACCGATCCGAAATTGAAGGTCACTGAGAATTCATCAAACGTTGTCGCGTCTTCAGAGAAGATTCAGGTCAATGAAGAGGGAGGTCGATCTGAGTGAATTCAATCAGAACTAATCATAAATTTAGAGCAAAATGACCAAACAAAAATGAGAGGAGTAAATCCTTCAAAGAACCAAAATTACACACCTCGATCGAATAGATCAGTAAATTGTGATGAGAAACTCGAACAGATCTGGAACGAATACTGCGTCGCGATTTGATTCGCCGATTAAAACCATACGCCGCCGCTCGAGATGAACGGAGCGTCGCCGCTGCTTGGAGAAGATGTCGCTGTCGAAAGGGAATGGTGCACCGTCGTCACTTGATCGCCGTCAGTGGATGCCGTCGGAGAACGGAGAAGGTTGGTCGCCTTCGCCGCCGTCAAGATCCGCCGGAGAGAAACTTGGGTTAAAAATTTCGGTGGGGAGCTCTGTTCCCAAATCGATCAGGGAAAATTTAAGAAGACAGGGAGAGAGAGAGAATGAAGAAATTAAATAAGGATTAGAGAGACATTTGCATAAAAACCATTAAACTGGAATATTTCTACATAAGCCCTTCCACTCAAAGGAATTAAACAAAGAAGTCCCTACCCTTTTCACAATTTGCAAAAATATAAATAAATTCAGTTATAAATTGGTTATAAGTTGTTATAAATGGAGGGAAAATAAAATTTGAAACCAAATTCAAATTTTCTCTTAATTAATATCCATCAAGAAAATTGTATTATCAAAAGTAGGTAAATCAATTAAATATTCTCAACCATAAAATAAAAAAAAAATACGTCTAAATTAAAAAATTTAATAGTTTGGGAAAGCGCGGTTACAGACGAACTGGGGTCGATCTGCATTTGATCCACCTTTACGGTACCGACGTACCCTATGTAATACAGTAGTCTGTCGTGTCGGTTGTTCTTGAGCAATATGTCTTTTTGAGTGAACGTAATATTGGGGATGATTTCCTCTACACTATGGCAGTGCGGACATGCTGTTGGATCGTCTTTAGGCTGCTTGACTTGGCTCATGAAGGACTCAACATCCTCCAGTGCTTCACATAGAGCCTCTCGAGTATCTTTGAATAGTCGAAGAAGTTCGAACAGGGACAGCCGAGCTGGCGTACTGGCGAGTTGGGCCAGTATATCGAAGTTGTTGGGTTTGGTCAACCTCAGAGTATTGTCCTTTTGTAGAGGCCTGTCGAAACAGGCCTCCTTCTATTTCTGTTTGTCGACTGCTGGCGGTTGGGATGGACCTTCCCCTTGGGCAACTGTAGTAGTGACAGGAGGCGTCACTTCGACCGAATCCTCCTCTTGCTACACGTTCTGTTGCGAACGTGTCTAGACAGGAAGGGCCTCCAAGGGGAGGAGATGACCAAGCGACAAGACTTGGTCTTCTTGCCTTTAGATTTGGAGGTAGAATGTACCCTCAGTTGAGTCAGTTCTGGGGCGAGATCTGAATGAACCCACATGATCTCTCCCCGGGATGTCCTAAGTGGTATTAGTCTGCTTACATTATCACGAGTTGGTGGAAGGTTGATTACTTCCATTGTCACCTTCGGGATGGGGACGATGTTTTGTTGAGCTTCAGTGGGCGACAAGGTGCTAAATTGGAGTGACACCATGTTGGCCGAGACTGTCTTCTTTTCATTATCGAGCGAGATGACATTCGCATTGATCATGCATTGTATGTAGTTCTTTATGATATAGCAGTCTCGAGTCGGATGCCCGATAAACCGATGGTAGTGACAGTACCTCAGGTCGCCCACCCTGTCGACCTCGTCAGGACGCTTCGGACCAAGCAACTTGATCTTATCACTTTTGTTTCAACACTTTGAAGAGTTGCAGGGTGTCTTCATCGTTGAAGGAGTAGACCTCCTTCAGTCTTGGTACGGGCGGTAGTTTCTGAATGGGCCCTTGTGTGCTTTTTAAGGTGTTGACAGTCAATGCCTGCTTTCCCTTGGGTTCATGGCCACTGTTGTTGGTGGCGGCACCCTTGTCATCTAATGCAGGGAAGCTAACCCCCCGAAGCCGTGCATTGTATGTCTTTTTTCGGCAGCTTCGGCTCCAATGATCAACGAACTCCAACCGGAAGGCTGGACTAAGTCGAGCCAGAGTTTGATAGCTGACGTCATGTTCAAGCTTCATGAGTCTATCAACACATATTCTGGGATGCCAGTTGGTAATTTCAAGCATGCCTGATGAAAGCATTCGATGAAGGCTCGAACAGTTTCTTTCTCCGTCTGGAGAACTTCTATTAGCGACAACATTGTTATGTCCTTTCCTCCATCATAGAATCGGTCAAGGAACAGATGTGTTAAGTCGTCGAAGGAGTATATGAAGTTATCGGGGAGACTACAGTACCAGTCGTAGGCAACTGCCTTCAATGCCCCAACAAACAAACTTGTAAGAAGGGCGTCTTCTTTCGGGAGATGTCCTATCACGGAGTGGAAGTAGGTCAAATATCGACGGGGAGACTCCTTTCCATTGAATGGCGTCAATGTTTATGGTTTATATTTGGGAGGATAAACCACTTTGTTCCATTCATGAGGGTAAGGTTGTCGGATCCCGAGCTTCTAGCTTTCCTCATGTTTGTTTCGCGCTTCGAAGCGATCGCGCAGATCCCTTACCATCTCAGTCAACTCCTTTGTAGAGCTAGGAGCATATGAGAGAGGTAAAGTGTGAAGCTCAGTCCATAAAGGAGTTGATGTCCGAGGGGCGGTATAATGATCTGTTCCGAAAGATACCCGTTGAGGGTTATACTGGACTCTTCGTTAGCCCCGGGATCGAGGCTAGTGGATGCCGGCGCCCTTGTCAAAGGTTGGGAAGTCAGAGTATTCCGAATCTCAAACATCATTTTAGTCAAAGATTGTATGGTGGAGGAGAGGGTCTTGAGGCCATCTTCCAAGTTGTCCATATACCAAATTAAATCTGGAGCTGAAGTGTCGATCTCTTCTTCGTCGCCACCCACTGCCATGTAGACGGGCATAACATGGGTAAAAGTGGATGGATCGGTTGATGCTTCGCTTTCAGCCTCGCTTTCTTGTGGAAAGGTTGGCCTAAGAGCTTCTTCTTCCGACACTTCATACTGGCTATCCCCAGCTGCTTCGGTGTCAGTGCCTTAGTGGATGCCCTCGTCTTCGAGTGAGGCATTATCGAGGATAGTCGAGGTCAGACTACTCCCAGCTTGTATTATTTTTGGAGCTTTTATCCTCAATCGAGTTCCCTGGAATACCCCGATTGACGGGGTTACTGCCTGGTTCTTCTTCGGTCGGCACTTTGATGGACCAGCCGAGGTCGAAGAGTTGGTGGAGCTCGCCTTTCTCCCTGATGCATGGGAGTTGGAAATGACATGGCACGAGGCGACTGGAGGTTCTATCTCATCATCGACTGACAATCTTTTTTCGAGGCGATGTCGGATAGGTACAACTGGTTGTAGTCGTTGGAACACATATCGTCTTGGTGGTACAGTCGTTGTTTTACAACAGCAGCAATTGATGGTGACCATGACACAAGGATGCCCTGTGAGGGGCGCATCATGCATGGAGGTCGTCTCTCCCGATCCACGTTTATGAGTGATCACATTACGTAGATCATGTGGGGAAGTTTTACATTTATACCCCGTTTAGGCACATGGCAGGGCCAAGCGCCGGGGTAATTATATGAATGTTGCACCCCCCTGATCTAGTTCCAGCACATGAGATGTGCGTAGCTCGTTGGTGGGAGAGCAATATATATTACGGCTTGAACCCGCTTTATGCATACAGCCCACGTGACTGCATGGGTTTAAAGTCGCAGAATTTGCCCCCCTCCCAACTTGGTTCCATACGCAGAAGATGCGCCCAAGTGGGAAAGGGACTTCGAGAGTCGACTCGTGGCTGGTGAAAAGGCACCTGAGTCAACTCTGTATAGCTTACCATCAGCTGTGTGCCTGAGTTTTAGCACGCATTTCTGGTTTGCTACTGGCATAGCATATTTAGGGTGCATGGCCCGTACTGCCTTGGACTTCTTCGTACTAGCCTGTAAAGGCGCATAGTACTCAGAATCCAAAATTTTCTTGCCATGACAGTGAGTGATTCTATCGAAGACAGAAGTTTTCTTCTGAATGCCAGAGCTCATACGTCGGAGATTGGATGCGCCCCTGTTCTATCGATACATCTTCTTCGACTGAAAAGAAGAAGGTTGGGAGCTATCGTTGACGTTGTGCTTCCCTGGCAGATGCGTTACACCAGTGGCCGTATCTTATTTGTTGAGAACGTAAGCAGGAAGAGAGTTCTATGGCAACCCATCTCCTTCAGCGTTGGCGTTCGGCGCATCACCTTTTCGTACCAAGACTTTGCGGGTCTTCTTCGGCTTTGGCAGCCGCTTCGAAGGACTTACACTGCCTTCAGAGATGAACTCCTAATACGCCTGTTGATTGAGGTGCACCACGAGTGTCTTATGGGAGGAGCTGAGCTTGATGTCGTCAGAATGCGACACAACCTTCTCGTTGGAGGAAAAAGTAGTCCCAGCAGAGTCGCCAGCTTGTTTGCTATTAAAACAAGAAGAACAAACTTTTTTGTATTAAACTTTTGTATCTAATTACAAACAGAACAGAGTACAATATAGGACTTATACGTAGTCCTAGGAGCTCACTTTTACTTTTATCTAGGAACCGTGGTGATGGAGTGAGTGGTAATACGTTGACTCCATTGACGATTTGACGATCTCGAACTCTCTGAAGGTCTGGATTGCTCTGGAACGGAAAGTGACTTGAAGAGGATTGAGACTCTTGCAAGTTCTTTGGATGTTGATACGGTTGAAGTATTCTGGATGTGGAGAATGAATCGTGGAGAGGTTAGATGAAGAAATAATCCATCTATTTATAGGCAGCAGAATGATCTGCTTATGTGCGCATATGTGTTATACACCTGGAGGGCTTGCACGTAGGGACGCCACATGGCTGATGCTATTGGACTCATAGATGATGCGCCCCGAAGTTGGAGCTGAATCTGTTTAAGCTGCACTGTTGGCCTACAGAGGAGCTGACACGTGGCAGTCGTAGAGATTCGGTTGTTACTAAGATCTTGGGTGGTTAGCACCCATTCGTAGGCAGAACTGAGTCAAATGACACATGACGCGTGTCTATGGCTCAAAGATCTTAGATTTGGTGGAGAGTGATCTGTCAGGATGCGCCTAGGATCTGGCGCATGGGAGGACTTGGTCTATGACTTTTAGGAGTTTTAAGCAAGTCTGGGCATATGGCTTTTGAGGCGCATGCAGAGCTTCGGACACATGGCGGTGGAGGCACATGCAGGGATTTGACTTCTATCTTTTGGGATCAGGAGCAAGCCTGGGTACATGGCTCTAGAGGCGCATGCAGAACTTTGGGCACATGGCTATGGAGGCACATACGAGTGATCAGCCGGCCACATTGCGGGGCACAACTGTAACCGACAGAATAAGTAAAGATGAAGCTGACGTCGGTGGCTCTTCATTTTCTATAGAAGCTTTCGACTATTCTGCCTTCGAGAAGCGTGCTGCCAACTCTGTCACATAGCATTAAATGCTTGATGAGTGACGAGCCTGAGTGGGCGCATCTCTGTGCATCACTGGGCACGTTATTCTTTGTTCCACTGGGTGCATTATTCTATGCTCCACTGGACGCATTGATACGGGGCGTATGGTGCTGACGAGCGCATCCGCCACATGGTACATACTCATTGGTCAGTCTTTGTCATCTTTTTCAAGGTATTAATGACTTCTTTGATGTTGAATTCGAAGGGGCAGATTCATCACCATAAATGCAAGTTCATTCCACTGAACACAACAGCTTATGTTCGAACCCCTTGTCGATAGTATTTTTTCTACGAGATGGCGTTGGATGCCTGTTGCATCCAAAGATCGGGGTCGTCATGCCCCGACTTTCATTATGCTGACAGAGCCACTAGGTTTGCATTGATTGCCATCCCGCGTTCTACTCAAAAAATGCTTCATTAGCCGAAGCACTCGTGCATTTGACGGTGAAGTGATTCGTTCTGATGAGGCAGGGTGATGTGCCTGAACTAGGATGCCAGAGTGATGCGCCTAGATTGAGACATTTGAGTGATGCGCCTTGATTTTAGGCTTTCTCCTTTGTAGTAAAGTTTGCTTTGTAAGAAAGAGTTTGGACATTTAATAGATTCTCATATGCAATAAAAGTTCGATTTTTATCTCTCTTCTCTTTGTTGCGCCGAGTTTTCTATTTTGAGTTCCTCTGCACATAACATTATGTGGAGCATGACACTTTAAGGCACATGCCATTTTGTAACGCATAAGGGTTTTGATCTTTGATGCGCCCATAATTTCCATACTTCTACACAACCTACCAGCGAGCCATGAGCACCGTCTTCCGCAAACACCTCTGGAAAATAGTCGAATGTTATGTCGACAACATCGTTATTAAAATTCGCTCTCGGGGCTACCACATGTAGGATCTGAGGACAATATTTGATATCATACGGGCACATCAACTCAAGATGAACCCAGTTAAATCCTTCATTGGGGTTTCTAGCGACAAATTCTTGGGATTCATTATCACCGCAAAAGGCATTCACATTGACCCAAAAATGACTGACATGCGCCCTCCGAAGAATCTAAGAGAACTTCGAGGCCTACAAGAACGTCTTGCGTATATCAGAAGATTTATAACATAGCTTTCTGGACGATGCCAACCCTCCACCAAGCTTATGAAGAAGCGAGTTTCCTACGTTTGGACCGAAGAATATCAGAAGGCATTCGACGACATTAAGGCTTACGTCACGAACCCTCCGATCCTGGTTGCGCTGGCGGTGGGTAAACCATTCTTGCTCTATGTCCACGTAATAGACCATTCTTTTAGCACCTTACTGGTTCAGAATAATGATGTGGGCCATGAACAAGCCACCTACTACCTAAGTAGGATAATTATTGGGGCCGAACATCGGTACAACCATTACGAGAAAGATGGCCTAGCTTTGGTCTTCACTATACAATATACTCGCCACTACGTGACGAGTCAGACGATCCATGTTATATCCCGAGTCAATCCGCTCAGGGTCCTTATGACAAAGTCGGGAGCGATGAACTATCGATTAGCTACATGGACAATACTACTACCACCATACAATATGGTGTTTGTCCCATAAAAAGCTATCAAGGGCCAAGCACCGGCTGACTTCCTAGCCGTACACCTGATACCGAAAACATCGAAACTCTACGAGGACATTCTGGACGATGTGTTACAATCCAATATGGCTAAAGAGAACTCCATCTGGCGGATGTTCTTCGATGGTGCTTCAATAACAGGCCCTAAGGGTCAGATCGTCGTAGGAGTGGAGGTAGTCTTGGTCTCTCTGGACAACCTGGTCATTCAGTGTGTATATTCCCTGACAGAGCCGTGCTCCAACAACGTGGCTGAGTACAATGCACTTATCATCGGGATCCAATTAGTAAGACAATTAGGGGTTGAATACTTCGAGTCCTATGGCGATTCGAAACTCATCGTCAACTAGGTTTGGAGATAGTACGAAGTCCGTCATGAAGACCTGCTTTCCTACCATAAAGAGGCCCTAAATATTATCTCTACCTTCGCAGGCTCTTCATAGAACATGTGCTTCGGCTACAAAATCTGGAGGTCGTTGCTCTGGCGGACCTCGCCACCTCCTTGGCAGCTCATGTCGGGACTCAACACTTTGTCATGGTGATTGGTCAGGAACTGGTGGGTCCCAAAAATAGCTTATGCATGTGCCTAAACCATGCTATGCAATCAAACACTAATATGAATGTTAGGGACTGGCGATTTCTGTTTATCGACTATTCAGTCTACGGAATCCTCCCCGATGACCCGAAGGAAGCTATGTCTGTCAAAAGACGATATCTCCGGTTCTACTATGATATAGCCACTAAGAGGTTGTACCGTCGTTCATATGACAGGCTTCTCCTCCGATGTTTTTCAAACGAGGAGGTGATCGAAGCTCTCCGGGAAGCCCATGACGGTACCTACAGAGCTCATCAATCTGTCCCTAAGCTACAGGACCGACTCCGATGCATGGGCTATTACTGGCCCACCATGACGGTAGATGCTATCGAATATGCTAAGAAATGTCGAACGTGCCAATTGCATGCATGCTGACTTCATTCATCAACCTTCGGAGTTCCTACATCCTACAGTCGCCTCTTGGCCAATCACTCCTCCGTCCTCTAGAGGGCACCACTTCATTCTGGCAATCACCGACTACTTCTCTAAGTAGGTGAAAACAGTACCTCCTATTAAAGTAAAAAGCTGAAACATGATTAGCTTCATTAATTATCATATTATCTACCATTTTAGGATACCCCGGAGGATCATCCACGATAACAGTCCATAGTTTATAAGCCATGCGTTCAACAGATTCTGTGATAAGAATCGCATCCAGAATGTAGCATCTACCACCTACAACCCAACGACGAACAGATTGGCCGAGGCTTTTAACAAGATGATCGTCAAACTCCTCAAGAAAGTCATGTCATCTAATAACGCGAATGGGACGAGAAGTTAGGCGAATGCCTTTGGGCCTACAATAGTCTGGACTCCAACGGGTAACTCTCCGTTTTCCCTTGTATATGGGAGCGAAATAGTCCTTTCCCTCGAAATCTAGATCCCCTCACTACGGTTGTCTATTACATATCAGCTGATGGATGAGGACAATCAACGTAGCCGAACATAGGAGGTAGAGGTGCTTGACGAAAATGTCTTCTGGCTCAACAGTGCATCGAGCTTTATCAGGCTTGCATTTCTGGAGCCTTCAATAAGAAGGTTAAGCAAAGAACCTTCCAAGTGGGTGATCTTGTCCTATCAGTCAAAAGGACAATGGTGATGACTCATAAATCAGTCAAAAATTTTGAACCCAAATAAGAAGGTCCTTTTATCGTAGAGACGGTGTACTCTAATGGTGTTTACCGACTCATAAAATCCAACGGGGACTTGTTTATGATGCCGATCAATGGTAAGTTCCTAAAAAATACTACGTTTGAAGCCTATCAACATGTATTTATACATTACCATATCTCCAGCAAGGTTTTATGAATCCGGCAATCGGGTTCACCCCTCTTGATCATCATATGTCTCTGAAGCCCAGCTACTCTAAGGCATTCCCTCATCATTTCTCCGGTAGAAAACATCCAAGTCCATATCCCCGCAGATTTCCATCTTACCTTTGAGTAAGACGACTCTAAATGAAATTTTACCACGTCCACATTACCGCTGAGTAAAAATTTTTATTCAACAACCTTTGTTCTACTATACTCCACATAGAACATCCACGTCCTTATTACCTCTGAGTTGTTCCATGTGTCCCTACAGAGTTTATTCTTACCATGTTCGTATAACATCTGAGTAAAAATTCTATCACAAACATCATGTTTACCACGTCCATATTACCTCTAAGCAAACGTATTTGCTAACCGAATTTCCATCATCATCTCAACTTATCGTGTGTACCTAAAACCAAGGTGCATTAAAGATGCTAAGTCTACAAAATCTCACACAAATTTATGGCAAGAATGAACAAACAAAAGTTCTTTATTTCTTTTTCTCATAAAAGGAAAAAGTATTACATTTTAAAACAAGTAAAACCAAATTACAAAGAGCAAAAGAAGAGCTAAGCATCGGCACACAGCTCGTCGATACAGCGCTTTAGAGCTTTCATCTTGGACTAGACATTCGCCAAATCCCAACGTTCATCCATGTGGTCCACCTTCGCCTTCTTCTCCTTCAGCTGGGCCACGTGTCGAGAAAGTTGTGTCGCCTCATGACTAAGCGCGACCTGCTTGGCTGCCGGCTGTTGAGAATCAACTATGAATTGGGCCGGTTGTTCCTGAGCAGGTGGATCTTATCATCGACTTCCGCCAGGTGCTCGCCCAAGATCTCCTGCATGTTAACTTGGGCCTCCATAGCTGTAGCAAGTTCATGCTCTTTGGCGTCGAATTCGACCAAGTCATGTTCTAGGATGGCACGACTGGAGGAATAAGCTGACTCAGCCACAGCAACTTCAACAGCCAGCCTACTCCGTTCCTCCTCTATCATGGAGGAGGGATCATTCTGCTGGAGACCCTGGAGTTCAGCTAGATGATGGTCGAGCTCGCCAACTAACGCCTCCAATGCTTCAGTTATAGCCTCATAGCCTTGGTGAGACCTTATGGATGCAACTTGCGAGAGTGCTGACATTTTGGCCACTACAAAAGATCGGCCCTCCCTTTTTAAAATCTTATAAAAGACCTCGATGATAAATTTTACATAATCGTTCGCCTCGGCCAATATCTAATGTGTCATAGTGTCACGAACCTCTCCCGCTTTTCAGGATACGAGTACGTAGCCAAGTCCAGCCTACGTCGCATCATCGCGGTAGTACGCTGTCGAGACCTCAATATCAAATACAATAAAACTATATCTATTTGCTCATTCATAATAACTATTTACAAATCTAATAATACATCAAAAAAGATATCTGGGAACAAAATCGTAAATGTTTAAATAAAAAGAAATATCTAATCTATCTAGAATCTAAGGTCGGCCTCCAAGATCTCTATCTCCTATGTATGGTCCATAGCGCAAAAGTAGAAAGCATGCCAAGTCACCTACAAGATCTAGTCATGAAAAGAGCAAAGTACAACCCTATTGCAATAATATAACTTAATACAAAATAAGCTAGACATTAGAGATACAGTAGACAATAAAGAAACATGTAAATGAACTGGAAACAATAAACATGTACAAGAACTACTAGCAAAAATATGGATGAACAATACAACTACCAATGAATATGTAAAATAAAAATGACAGTGTGTTTGAAATACTTTTCGACATGTGAACGGCTGGGCTAATACGACACATCATACAATGGCTATCATTCAATATTGGTACGGCTAACCCATACGATAGATGTATGACTTAGCTATCATCCAATAATAATAGTTGGGTTTGTTCACATACTTACCGAGTATTTCCCCTCCCGACTCACTAAACAGTCAATAAACAAGCAGTGATACAATCAAGCCTATCGTGTCACAATCGTGTCACAATCTGGATACTTAATGAAACACAGTAAAAGATAGCATTATAATATAAGAAGAATATAAAGCAATAGTGTACTTGCCTCAATTTAAGTTGCAGTTGATTTGTGACTTGATCATCTGGGCACAGGATAGTCGTAGATGCCATAAGTATGCAAGATGACCTCTAACGATGTAATAGACCGTGCTAATGGGTCCGGGATAGTCTGATTAGCCTAGGATCGATATGAAGTGGTCAGAGTTCGCAAGAATAAGAACGTATGACTAGTCACGATAAAGATTTAAGTCGAAGGAAATTTGTTTAGAAAGAAAATCTTTAATAAGAGAATATATATATATATATATATATATATATATATATATATATATATATATATATATATATATATATATATATATATATATATATATATATATATATATATATATTTTATATATATATATATATATATATATATATATATATTAGTATATATATTAGTAAATATATATATATATATATATATATAATCTATTTTAGAAAAAAAAAAAAATATATATATATATATATATATATATAATCTATTTTAGAAAATACCTTTGATATTTGAAAACTTAATAGTGAAATATTTTTAGTAAATATTTTGGAACCATAAAACTCATATTCTGGTCAAAAACTATAATTTAAATAGATAGAAAATAATTATAATAATATTTTTAAGATTACTAAATCCTATTTGAAATCAATGTAAGGCTAAACCTAAAATATATTTATTACAATATAACTTTGGAAATTAATAATATATTATTTCCTAAATTAATCATAATCCTAATAATAATAACAATGAAAACTGTCACTACTATATTTTAGCTTGAGGGTATTTTTGTCAATTGGTGAATTTTTGAATTATTTTAATTTATTGAATTGGTGATTGCTATCTTTGACTTTAACTTATTAAGACTTAGTAGACTAGCCTAGAAGCTAACCCTAGTTATGGAGACTTGGTAGACAATGGTGTGACCCTAGTCTAACTTAAGTTAACCTCAATCTAGTCATTAGAATCTAGTTTTCCAATAGGAGGAATAGAATAAGTGCATTGATTCATGACTTGTGATTTTTCATTTCATGACTGGTGACTTAAGCCCATAGGCCCATGACTTGAGCCCAAGCCCTAACCAACCACCCATGACCAGCCATACCTAGGGTTTCCTACCCCTATTTAATGTCTCATCCACTTGTTCTTGCCTCTTTTGTGCTCAACCTAGATTTTTGAAGGAAAGGTAAATCTCCACTTTCCTAAAATCCTAATAAATTCATTTCAAATCCTTTTTGACTCTAGTCTTTTGCATTAGGATCTAATTACTGTGTATTTACTGTTTTTGGAGATTCATCTCAATTTTTGTGCAATTTGGAGCTTGGGAGTTACTATTTGGATTCCTTCCATTTGGGGCTTTCTTTGAGTTTGACACTCATTAGGTAAACTACTTAAACCCATTCTTTTCCTGATTTCTTTGTATTTAGGGCTAGATTTAGGAGTCTCCTATTTGTCCCCAAAATTTGGGCTAATTTTGTGTCCATTTGGTGTCCGTATCGGACACATATCATGGTGTATAGGTAGGTGTTTGTTAAAATGCCTCTTAGGAAATTATTTTCGTGATTTGAAAAACTAATTACATGGATCCCTAGATCTATGTATGTGTGTTAATTTTTGTGAAGACAAAAATTTGTTTCGTGTCATTTTGTGTCGGGTTTTTGACGTTGGACACGCTGCACGAGACTCGGTTCTGTGTCCTGCCGATCAGGCCCTATAACTCACTATATAGGACACGTAAGGACACAAAATTTTGTGGGGAGAAGGGGGCACTGTCTGTCATCATGATCCCAAAATTTGGGAGCAGATGATGCACGACACGCGGTGCAGTCCCGCCCGCACTGGACACGCGCTGTCGTGCACTGAGACCAAACATGCGCAGACACGCGCACAAACACACGCTCGTGTCTACTGTGGACACGTCATGGATACCCCACAGGGTGTCAAATGTGTAGTCTGACACGTGGGCTACACGTGGACATGACCACGTGGCCACACGTGTCGTGTGTCGTGTCCACGACCTCTGTGAACGCGTGCACGACACTGCAGTGTACTGTGTTCAGTCTGTGTCGTGTGGTGTTTTAGACACAATTCGTGTCCAGTTCTTAGACACGAAGACACCCTATGACACTCTCTCACATGTGTCACTAATTACCAACCTATTGATTATAATTTTGTTGTTAATTTGAATTGGAAATCGTAAAATTTCCCAATTTCCCGATACCTGACTGATACACTGCACTGAAATGATTTTTTGGGTTTTTAATTGCATAATTAACTGATTTAATAATGTTAAATGATTAAATTAGATTCACCTACATATGTAATGAATGAGGATCATGTTAGTTTGTGATTTGTGTTGAGAAATGGGTTATCGAATTTGGTTTTGGGGTATGCTAACTGATTGCTTTTGAACTGTTAAAACTAATACATGTGCACTGATTGGTTTTCTAAAATTAGGAGAGTTCTAAAACTAATTTCCCTGATTAATTACCAAGATTAGTTCATCTATGTATGTGGCTTTGATGGTAACTAGGGACTCTATATTTATAGGGTTTTCGAAATGGGGTTTTGGCATCATTAGCTGCTAAGTAAACTATCTTCTCCTCTATGTAAACACACACATCCATCTAAAAATCTGAACCTATGCACACATACCCTCCCCAGTACACTGTTAACTGAACTCATATGCATGTATATTGTACACTTAGAATTCTGAAATCTGTAGCCTTTAACTAAATACTGAATGGTTGTGTATTGCACACACCCACATACATTTACATGTACACCTATCTACTCATGCACACACACACACTCTACATGTCCCTCTCTATAGCTCTATCTATTTTCATATGTCATCCTTGAGTGTTTCCTATGGATGTGTTCTAAGGGCTATGCAAGTATAGGCCTATAGCCTATACAAGCCTAGCTGAACCCTTGTGTAGGTGCCTATACATATATGTACCTATATAGCTTCCCTATATGTATATATATAATATTTATAGCCTAATGTGGTATATGTAATGCAATAGATATTGCTTATTGATATATATAATTATTGTGTATATAGATATATGGTAGAAATGGGTGTATGGCCTATATGTGTATATGGCTCATGGCCCAGGTAGAATAGCCAATGGCATATGGAATATATATACATGAGTTTGGTTATATAAACTTGTGTAACTTGAATGGTGTATGCTTGCTAGGATAGTTGGTTAGAGACCTAGATTTACTTGTTAAGCCTAAGTTAGACCAACCTAGACTAGTTTAACTACTTTGATCTTGTTTGACCTAACTAGACTAGAGTTGACCTAGTTTGACTGTTAGAGTTGACTAGAGTTGACCAAAGATTGACTTTAGCCTAGATTGACCCAAACATCATGCAGATGCATTGTAGCAGTCTCTTTTATTATTTTAGACATGTAGTAACTTGTACTGTTCTATAGGAGACAGACACCACTCCTCGGACAGTATATTCTCTTCAGATATTCATGATACCAGCCGAGTACATTCTCTGATCATTTTATATCTTGTTTAGGATTATATTTTCTGCTTTAGATTACTTTACTTGATGCTAACACATTGGTAACACGGATTAGTACTATATGGATCCCTTCATGAGATGTTATCCCCCTCGGGAGCATCAGATACTCTTGTCTCGTGTGTTTCACTTACATCATGTATCTCATGCTTCTGTTATCATGAATCTTCATGTATCAGCTTGTGATTCATGTACTCTCATGAATCACAGAGCCTTCACGAATCTATTCATGAATCACTCTGGAATCACCCTTTATGGGCAAAGTAGTATAGTCATGAATCTTAACGTAACTTGACGGGATCCTTGTGTATTGATTGGGGATAGGGGAGTAGAAATAAATATGTGAATAATTCCAAAGTAGTATAGTCATGAATCACCTCTTTTGTATAGTCATGAATCACCCTCCAGGTGTTCACATGTTTGTCTTGTACTTTAAATCACTAGTCACTGATTAGTTCTCTATTATATTGTAGATATTTACTTACAGTCTCTCTCTCTCTTTTATATCTTGTTATTCTTTCAGTTTTATGTATCTTACTCTCTAGCATGATTATATTTCCTATCATGTTATGATTTGTTTAGGTGTATTGTGCTCGCTCCTGTCCTGACGGGACCTGTTGAAAATTTTACAGAGGATGATGAGGAAACCACTTATCATGGGACTACCCTAGAGGGTTGCTGGGACCTGGATCTCCAGCAGGATCCATTAGCAGTGGATGACACACCATTAGTTAGATCATTTTTTAGTTGTACTTATTTACACTATGGATTACTGTATTTAGGATTTTGAGATGTTATCTGGATTTGTATTATCTTAGACACTTAGACTTCTATCTGATTGTATCTCTGTGGATTTATTTTGTTTCATATCTATCTTTTATCGTATTCTACCTTAGATGTGATTGAGATTGTATTGCTATGTCACCTCCATTCTGAGTGTATATACTGTACAGGTACCTTATATATTGTTAGATGATTGACCTAGGACAGCGTTCTATCGCCGATACTGCGGCGTAGGCTAGACGTACCCATGTCTTGTGCCCTTACTCTAGGGTGCGGATCGTGACACGTTTTTAGTGGTGGCCCATACAGGTCGAGTTTATGTAGTGGTATTCGAACTAGAGTATCACTACAGCCTGCAGTAGGATTATGATAGTTTTGAGGGTACTCAATCACACTAGGAAAAACCCTTAATCAGATTCCTTTTATCTAAATTTGCTGCTTATTGTCTTTCCTTGAATATAAACTGTCCTCCTTTGATTTTTTGCTTCATTCTCAGTAATTTCTTCTTGTTTTGATCTGTCTTCATGATGGTTATGGAGACACGATCTCATCGCTCCGGTCCGGAAGATACTATCGAGAGGCTAGCAACCTCTCATCCTATTCAACAGGGCCTTGAGACCGTAGCTCCTGTTGTGCCGACTCAGGCTGGTATTTCTGCTATATTGGAGGTGCACATCCGCCTGTACAGAGACCTTTCCATGTCATTACCGATTTCTCTCAACAGCAGCGGTTCATGCAACATCAGCAACAGGCCAGGGGAAACCAGTAGGGGCGAGCTTTCGCTAGGAATTTCGAGGATACACAGGCCATTGGAGATCTTACTGCAGGTTCCGTTCTTCTCGATTCCATTCCCGCAATTGCCTCTAATGACTATCTTGAAATTTGATTCTATCTGTTCCTTGTTGACTAATCAATTTTGTTCTGTTGTTCTTGTGTTATGTTTGTTTTTCTTCTGAAAAAAATTGTATGGGCTAGGTCACCTCAGTTATGGGATATAGAATCTTCGATAGTCATGTTAGCTGGCATAGTGAGGACAAATAGTCAGGTTTTGGACATATTTCTCGGGTATAGGAATTTAAGGTTTTCGCTGTCAAACATACGGCAATACAAAAATTTTAAATACCATGATTCTGGAGGTATGTACCTTAGTCAAAGACTCTGTGATTATCGTAGCCTTGCTCATTAGCGTGACGAAGACTCTGAGTAACATGATTTTGGACAGACGCATATGATTATCAGATTATATCTTAAGAAGGTTTTTAAACACATTATCTCTATCGTACCCTTCTGTTGTTATAAAATTGTATTCCATCATCAAATAACTTGGGAGTAGGGATATTTAGTTTTGTAGAGTTTATTTATATGTAGTTCTTTCATAGTATAATGATATGATGACTTGTAGAGTGTTTGTACCCTAGAGATGATAGTTAGCATTGGTATTAGAATAGTAACCCGTTGTAGATAATTTCCCTGTTATTTATAATACCAACCAGTTTACATATAGGATGTTAGTATGCCTTACAGCCTTGATGATTTATTATTATTTTCCCTTACCCTTTCCAGTGAGGCACCCATGACCAGAGCCTATCCTTGAGTATAGTTGTAGTTTCACCTAAGACTGAGAGATCTATATATAGATAGATTGCAGATGATATTGGCATATGGGATATGGGTTGGTTGGTATCTATAGGCCATTGTTGTATAGGGTATTGGCATGTTGTTTAGCCTATATTTGGTTCAGTTTTCTATTTTAGTTAAGTTCTCTTTGGGTTGAGTTCAGTCATGTTGATCAACCTTTATAGGCAGTGTACAGACCCTTCATTAGAGACCCTGTTCCCTCGGTTCATACTATTTCAAGTTGTTCACTGCACTCAAACTTTTATTACCTACCATATTGCATCATAGGTTTCACTGGACCATTGTTCATACCCTAATTATTGACTCACCAATATAACCATCAATCCCTTACCATATTCTACATATCTGGAGAGTTAGTATCATGCATACTAGAGGTCTGCACTCATCCTTACCATCTGGACATGGTGACATATTACATCTCTTACATTTTACCTTGATAGTCTTGCAATACCCTTCAGTATAACCTACAGTACCTGCCCTATAGTGGAGTTTAAAATTTTCTTGGGCATGGTTGTTCAGTCTACTTGGAACAGTTGAATACATCGGGGATATAATGTGGGTTGTTAATAAGAGTTCTCCCTTGGTCATTTGTTCTGTCCCTCTTTTATTGTATTAGATACAGAGGATACCTGTTTAGCCCATCTGTCTAGATTTAGTTTTCCATAGGTATGTATCCTACATATCATTGTCCTATATGTGATTGTTCTGCATCTCCATAAGCAGCCATGCTACACCACTGTTCTGCCCCAACACACCCTACAGTATCTAACCCCTTAATTGGAGAGATAGGCATGTGGTAGGGAGTGTGTGTTATTAGACTTTGAGTAGAGTTGAGGTGATGATGGTTAATATATATATATATATTTTGTATATATATGTAATGTATTTTGATTTGGAATGTAGCCTGCACTCATTTGTAGTATACAGCCTATTGCATTCCCTGTACACCAGTTTGGTTCACTTCTTTCATACCACTGTCCTGCATGTAGTTAGTTCAGCCAGATAGAGAGGAGAGGCCAGGTTGATCTAGAGGCATGTTTCAGTCACCATGTAGGTTTTCTTTCACTTTGACTTTACAAGTGGACCTAAATGTCCTATCTTTTAGCTTATAATTTCAGTCTCCTTAGCATTATTCCCTTTTGCCTACACTGATGATTCAGACCATTCATCCTTAGCCTAATTTCCAAGCATTTGTTCAGTCCCTTATAAGTTTAGTCTACTTTAACCCTTTGATGATCAGTTTTATATATATATATATATATATATATATATATATATATATATATATATATATATATATATATATATATATATATATATATGATATACTTAGGATATATGTAATGGGTTGTTGTTCTTGAGCTTATGTATATGTGGTATTTGGGATTTGTGTGCTTAGATTATGGGTATTTAGTTATGGATGACTTGATAGGATTTGGAAAGTTAAGATTTAGTCTATTATAGAGTTTTTCTTTTTACTAATCTCTAGTTGCCTACACCTAGAGAGCTAGCATAGGTAAAATCCTAAAAAATTGACTAGTTGTTGACTAGTAGTTGATCATTGTCTATGTTTGACTTAGTTGACTGGAGATAGGATTAGAAGCAGGTTGTTGTTGTGTTTGTTGATCATGTTTGATTATTTAGTAACTTGAGACCTTGTTTGTGATTAGGTTGGAGACACGGTTTTTTTGAGGATATCTCCGACTCGTGGTACCATACGTTTGGTGGAGGTGGGAAGCTTAGCCGCCCGTGCTTCATCGGAACTTTTGTGATCAGCAGGAGAGTCAGTGATGCGGCATGCAGGCTAGACTTGCCACCTGCACTAGTGGGTGTCTACAACGTATTCCACATATCATAGTTGAGACGGTACATGGCTGACCCTAGCCATGTACTTGATCATTCAGATATTGAGGTAGGGCCTACTCTCAGTCATCCAAAGCAGCCAGTGGAGATTCTGGATCGCCGAGAGAAGGTACTGAGAAACCAGGTGATACACTTGGTTCGCGTTGCATTGAGGCATCATTCTCCAGGAGGGTCTACCTGGAAGCGGGAGGATGAGATGCACGAGCGATACCTTTATCTTTTTGGACCTTGATGTATGATTATCTATCATTCTCATCAGTTTAGCTTCGTCTTTTAATTTCGAGGACAAAATTCTTTTAAGGAGGGTAGATTTGTCACTATCACATTTTAGCTTGAGGGTATTTTGGTCATTTGGTAAATTTTTGAATTATTTTAATTTATTGAATTGGTGATTGCTATCTTTGACTTTGACTTTGACTTATTGAGACTTAATAGACTAGCCTATAATCTAACCCTAGTTATGGTGACTTGGTAGACAATGGTGTGACCCTAGTCTAACTTAAGTTAACCTCATTCTAGTCATTAGAATCTAGTTTTCAAATAGGAGGAATAGAATAAGTGCATTGATTCATGACTTGTGATTTTTTATTTCATGACTTGTGACTTAAGCCCATAGGCCCACGACTTGAGCCCAAGCCTAATCAACCACCCATGACCAGCCACACCTAGGGTTTCCTACCCCTATTTAATGTCTCATCCACTTGTTCTTGCCTCTTTTGTGCTCAACCTAGATTTTTGAAGGAAAGGTAAATCCCCACTTTCCTAAAATCCTAATAAATTCATTTCAAATCCTTTTAGACTCTAGTCTTTTGCATTATGATCTAATTACTGTGTATTTGCTGTTTTTGGAGATTCATCTCAGTTTTTGTGCAATTTGGAGCTTGGGATTTGCTATTTGGATTCCTTCCATTTGGGGATTTCTTTGAGTTTGACACTCATTAGATAAACCACTTAAACCCATTCTTTTCCTGATTTCTTTGCATTTAGGCTAGATCTAGGACTCCCCTAGCTGTCCCTAAAATTTGGGCTAATTTCGTGTCTATTTGGTGTCCGTATCGAACACGTATCATGGTGTATAGGTAGGTGTTTGTTAAAATGCCTCTTAGGAATTTATTTTCGTTATTTAAAAAACTAATTACATGGATCCCTAGATCTATGTATGTGTGTTAATTTTTGTGAAGACTGAAATTGATTTCGGGTCGTTTTGTGTCGAATATTTAACGTTGGACACGCTGCACGAGACTCGATTCTGTGTCCTGCTTATCGGGCCGTAGAACTCACTATATAGTACACGTCAGGACACAAAATTTTGTAGGGAGAAGGAGGCATTGTCTGTCATCATGCTCCCAAAATTTGGGAGCAGATGATGCACGACACACGGTGAATCCTGCCCGTACTGGACACGCGCTGTCGTTCACTGACAGGAAACACGCTCAGACACGTGAACAAATACGCACTCGTGTCCACTGTGGACACATCGTGGACACCCCACAGGGTGTCAAATGTGTAGCCTGACACATGGGATACACATGGACATAACCACGTGGCCACACGTGTCGTGTGTCATGTCCACAACCTCTGTGAACGCGTGCACGACAGTACAGTACATTGTGTTCAGTCTGTGTGTCGTGTGGTGTTTTGGACACGATTCGTGTCCAATTCTTGGACACGAAGACACCCTATGACACTCTCTCACATGTGTCACTAATTACCAACCCACTGATTGTAATTTTGTTGTTAATTTGAATTCGAAATCATGAAATTTTCTAATTTCTCGATACCCGACTGATACACTGCACTGAAATGATTTTCTGGGTTTTTAATTGCATAATTAACTGATTTAATGATGTTAAATGATTAAATGAGATTCACCTACATAAGTAATGATTGAGTATTATGTTAGTTTGTGATTTGTGTTGAGAAATGGGTTATCGAATTTGGTTTGGAGGTATGCTAACTGATTGGACTGATTGCTTTTGAACTGTCAAAACTAATACATGTGCACTGATTAGTTTTCTGAAATTAGGAGAGTTCTAAAACTAATTTCCCTGATTAATTACCAATATTAGTTCATCTATGTATGTGGCTTTGATGTTAACTAGGGACTCTGGATTATGGGGTTTTCGAAATGGGGTTTTGGCATCATTAGCTGCTAAGTAAACTGTTTTCTCCTCTATGTAAACACACACACATCCATCTAAAAATCTGAACCTATACACACATACCCCACCCCCAGTACACTGTTAACTGAACTCATATGCATGTATTTTGTATACTTGGAATTCTGAAATCTGTAGCCTTTAACTAAATGTTGAATGGTTGTGTATTGCATACACCCACATACATTTACATGTACACCTATCTACTCATGCACACACACACTCTACATGTCCCTCTCTATAGCTCTATCTATGTTCATATGTCATCTTTGAGTGTTTCCTATGGATGTGTTCTAAAGGCTATGCAAGTATAGCCCTATAGCCTATACAAGCCTAGCTGAACCCTTGTGTAGGTGTCTATACATATATGTACCTATATAGCTTCCCTATATGTATATATATAATATATAAGCCGAATGTGGTATATGTAATGCAATAGATATTGCTTATTGATATATATAATTAATGTGTATATAGATATATGGTAGAAATGGGTGTATGGCCTATATATGTATATGGTTCATGGCCTAGGTAGAATAGCCTATGGCATATGGAATATATATACATGAGTTGGGTTATGTAAACTTGTGTAACTTGAATGGTGTATGCTTGCTAGGATAGTTGGTTAGAGACCTAGATTGACTTGTTAAGCCTAGGTTAGACCAACCTAGACTAGTTTAACTAGTTTAACCTTGTTTGACCTTGTTTGACCTAACTAGACTAGAGTTGACCTAGTTTGACTGTTAGAGTAGACTAGAGTTGACCAAAGTTTAACTTTAGCCTAGATTGACCCAAACATCATGTAGATCCATTGTAGCAGTCTATTTTATTATTTTAGACATGTAGTGACTTGTACTGTTCTATAGGAGACAGACACCACTCCTCGGACAGTATATTCTCTTCAGATATTCATGATACCAGCCGAGTACATTCTCTGATCATTTTATATCTTGTTTATGATTATATTTTCTGCTTTAGATTACTTTACTTGATGCTGACACGTTGGTAACACAGATTAGTACTATATGGATCCCTTTATGAGATGTTAACCCCCTCGGGAGCATCAGATACTCTTATCTCGTGTGTTTTACTTACATCATGTATCTCATGCTTCTGTTATCATGAATCTTCATGTATCAGCTTGTGATTCATGTACTCTCATGAATCACAGAGACTTCACGAATCTATTCATGAATCACTCTTGAATCACCCTTTATGGGCAAAGTAGTATAGTCATGAATCTTAACATAACTTAACTGGATCCTTGTGTATTGATTGGGGATGGGGGAGTAGAAATGAACATGTGAATAATTCCAAAGTAGTATAGTTATGAATCACCTCTTTAGTATAGTCATGAATCACCCTCCAGCTGTTCACATGTTTATCTTGTACTCTGAATCCCTAGTCACTGATTAGTTCTCTATTATATTGTAGATATTTATTTACAGTCTCTCTCTCTTTTATATCATCTTATTCTTTCAGTTTCATGTATCTTACTCTCTAGCTTGATTATATTTCCTATCCTGTTATGATTTATTGAGATGTATTGTGCTCGCTCCTGTCCTGACTGGACCTGTTAAAAATTTTACAGAGGATGATGAGGAAACCACTTACTATGCGACTACCCTAGAGGGTTGCTGGGACCTGGATCCCCAGCAGGATCCATTAGCAGTGGTTGACACACCATTAGTTAGATTAGTTTTCAGTTATACTTATTTACACTATGGATTATAGTATTTGGAAATTTGAGATGTTATCTGGATTTGTATTATCTTAGACACTTAGACTTCTATCTGATTTTATCTCTGTGGATTCATTTCGTTTCATATCAATCTATCTTTTATTATATTCTACCTTAGATATGATTGAGACTGTATTGCTATGTCACCTCCATTCGGAGTGTATACAGTATACAGGTAGCTTATATATTGTTAGATGATTGACCTAGGACAGCGTTCTACCGCCGACACTGCGGCGTAGGCTGGACGTACCCACGTCTTGTGTCCTTACTCTAGGGTGCGGGTCGTGACAAAAATAGTAGCAAAACCAATACTTATAATAATTCATACATATACATATACCCTCTCTTTATAAAATATATAAAAGCCTAGTACATCTAAGCCCACAAAAAACATGTGACTATTTATATATAATCCAATCTAGTTTTTAATATAAAAACCAGCCCATTTAAATAAACCTAACTTGTAAAAGCATTTAATAAACCCAGCCAAATCTAAAGCCCTTTTTATTTATCATCCCATAATACCCAAGGCCCAAAAAGTCAGCCTAACTCCTCATAATCACCTATCTCTGGAGAGAGGAATCCTAACTAAAGAATGAAATAAAAGAAGAAGATGATAAGGAGAAGGGGGTCGGCTCACCTCGGCGCGTGCGTAGGGACTTGACTCCGCGGAGGGGTGGCAGATATGAGAAGTTCCGATGAGACAACAACACAAAGGATTACGCGATGCTCGCCGAGGCAGCGTCTTCGACAAAGCTTCTGGGCAAAAAAAAACTCCAGGACTGGTTTAGGGTAAGCGGAGTGGCGCACGGAGATCAATAAGACAGACGGCAACGCCGAAGAACCTTTTACCCAAACTGAATCACAGTCAACCTAATTTTGAGTATTGACAAAAATGATATATATGTTGTGATCCAATATGACACATCTAGCTCAAAGACAGAACAGCATCACATATCGGTTTGAGACAAGATGTCATCAACATATGAAGCTATTACTTGTATTCTGTGTCTGTAAATTTATATTTATTTGAGTCTAGGATTATGTACGCTAAGTAGCACTAAGTTTCTTAAACCTAGAATCACTTATCCAAAACTCCACCAAACAATCACCAAACCAAACCAAGTCCATTTGAACATCATAGCCTAATTGAACATTCTGGCCCAAGAAAGTAGAATTCGGGCCGAACTCTGGCCCAAGTAGAATTCGGGCCGAACTCTGGTTCCTTAATTTAAGGATCCTAATTTTTAGGGTTTGTTGGTTGCTAGTTGTCCAACAGCCAAAATTTAAATTTTGGGACAGAGTTCTGGCCGAACTCTGCCTCCCTGGACTAGTATATATATAGGACATGGTTTTTTTTTCATTTTCATTCATCTCTTCATCTCATCTTCTATAGCCTTATACATTCTAAGCCTACTCTACCCATCTACTAGCCATACAACTTCCTAAGCCCCAAGGTGCTTAGTGTAATTCAGCTAGAAGTTCTGTACAAAAGTTTGAAAGTAGTTGCTTGGACAATTCCAAGTTTTGCCTCAGCAAAGTGTAAGAAGTTGGCGTGCTCTTCTAAGTAAAGGCACGTGGTGTGCCTCTATTTCACAAATAGTGGATTTTAATCCTGAGCAAGAATTCGCAGGCCTGGACTAGTCGTCCACGAGGGAAACCAGGTTAAAATTGTTGTGTTTGAGTATGCTTTTCTGATCTCTTTTATTTTCGCATTAATACTCTGATTAATTATTCTGTTGGTGAAAGAGATAATTTTTATTTGGTTATTATTGTCACAAATTCTATTCACCCCCTCTAGAGTTGCCTACACGTACTTTAATTGGTATCAAAGCTCTGTTCTCTTATATCGGATTAACATCCTAGAGCTGATCCATGGCAATCACACAACCTATCTTTACCAACTATGGTGAGGGACAATCCACAAATAGGCCACCCCTATTTGATGAAACCAACTACACCTATTGGAAGACTAGAATGAGTTTTATCTCAAGTCTCTAGACTTTGATCTTTGGACCATAATCATTGATGGTTACAAGAAGCCTACTAGAATTGATGTCGAGGGGACTCTCACTAACAAACCCTATGACAAATATACCGACCAGGAAAAGAAACAGGCTAGTCTAGATGCTAGGGCTATTAATGCTTTCTATTGTGCCGTAGACATGAGAGAATTCAACAGGGTCTCTACCAGCTCCATCTCACATGAAGTATGGAAGATTCTGGAGGTGACCCATGAAGGAACCACACAGGTTAAAGAATCAAAGATCAGTCATGTGACACAAGAATACGAGGCATTCAAGATGAAACCAAATAAGATAATCGCTCAAATGTTCATAAGGTTCCTCGACATCGTCAACCCGTTATCTTCCCTTGGCAAAGAGTACTCTAACCATGAGAAGATCTGCAAGCTTCTCAAGGGGTTACCAAAAATCTGGAACCCCAAGGTGACGGCAATCATCGAAGACAATGATCTCACCAACATGTCAATGGAAACTCTGATGGGAAAGATGATGACTCATGAGCTCGATCTCAAAGACTTCGACGAACCTGCTCCAAAGCAAAAGGAAATCAAGCTTAGAGCTCATCGCCGAAGAACCATTCCAGAGGAGACAGACGACGATAATTCCGATGGTGATGATCAAGCACTCTTGGTACACAACTTTAAGAAGTTTCTATGCTTCAACCAAAGGAAGAAGGACCAAAAGGAAGGCGATGAAGAACCCACTTACTTCGGCTGCAAGAAGATATAACACGTCAGAAAAGACTGCCCAAAGAAAGGAGGCAGATATGAGAAGCCGTATAAGAAGTCATCCTCATGAAAGTATGCCAACACCAGTATCTGGCATAAAAGCGAAGCCAGTGACTCAAATGAGGAAGATGACACTCCCCAAGACTCGGCTAACGTCTGCCTAATGGCAACATCTGATAAGGTAACTCATGATCCTCTTGATAAATTCACTTTTGATGAACTTGGTGATGCCTTTAGTGATCTACTTGAAGACCACAAAAAGGTTATTAGCAAGTATAAACATGCCAAGGATAAAATCACAGCTCATGAAGCTGAGATCCATAGACTTTCATGCTTACTAGATAATGTTAGAGACACACCTCCCACAGAGGACACCGAGGAGGTATCCAAGCTTAAATTAAGCTTACATGATGCCGAATCTATCATTGAGAAACAAACACGTGATATTTTAGCACACAATAAAGAGCTTGCTGAAGAAAAAAAATAAATACAAGGTTGCTACTGCTAGAATTAATGGTCTTTCTGCTAAATATGATAAAGTGTATGTTGCCTCTACGAAATTAGAGATCAGGCTGGGTAAACAGGTTGCTCAACCTCAAACTCACTCTCACAGTCACAGCACATACACTAAACACCAACACAATAGAACACGTCATCAAAATAACAAGCATCTACATACTACACGTAAACATGCTGTTTTGTACACCTACTCCCATGTAGCACATAAAATACCTACACGTAGTTATTGTCATCATCCTGCCACTACACATAGTCACTATCATCATCCTGCACCCACATATAGATATTACTATCATCCTACACCAAATACAAATATGCATGCTACATGTACATACTGTGGTTTACATGGACACGTATCACCACAGTGTTGAATTAGAAAATTAGTTGATAAGAATTATATGCATGGGTACCAAAAACTAATCGTTCAGGACCCTCAAAGATCTGGGTACCAAAGGTCACATCTACTTGTGGTGTAGGTGGACCTTCCTTTACCAACTAGAAGCAAATGGATTCTCGATAGTGGGTGCTCGCGACATATGACTGCAGATGCTAATCTATTCGCAACACTATCGATGAAAAGGGAAGGATATGTATCCTTAGGCAACAATCTAAAAGGTTATATCATAGGTAATGGTACTATTGGTAATCCTCCTTCTCCCATCATTAAGGATGTTTGTTTAGTGACTGAGTTAAAGCATAACTTGCTCAGCATCAATCATCTTACTGATCATGGATATGATATTAACTTCGATAAAACTAAATGCTTTATCTATGATAGATCATCTGGAGATATCACTTTTGAAGGAATAAGAGAAGATAATATATACATTTTCTATTTGTCTAGAGCTACTAACAGTGCAGGAATATGCCTCTACGCTCACAAAGACGAAAGACTATTATGGCATCAGCATCTTGGTCATGCCAACATGGAGACCATATCCAGACTATCCACCAAGAAGCTAGTAAGAGGACTGTCTGACATCACATTCAAAAAGAACACGGTATATGCCGAATGTGAAAAGAATAAGGCTACCAAATCTTCTTTTAAATCCATCAATACTATAAGTACCGCTCGATCTTTGCAACTACTTCACATGGACTTATTTGGACCTAGTAGAGTAGCCAGTCTTGGCGGAAAACTCTATGCTTTTATTATTGTAGATAATTTTTCTAGATTTACTTGGGTTTTCTTCCTTACAAACAAAAGTGATACTATTTCTGTTTTCAAAGTATTTTCTAAAAAGGTTCAAAACGAAAAATGCTACATGATTTCTCGAATCCGAAGTGATCATGGTAGAGAATTCGAAAATTTTGATTTTGAAAAGTTTGTGAGTCAAATGGTTTTGATCATGAATTTTTTTGTCCCAGAACTCCTTAACAAAATGGTGTTGTGGAGCAGAAGAATAGAACTCTTGGCGATATGGTCAGAGTCATATTGAATCAATTTTCTCTTCGGAAATATTTTTGGACAGAAGCTGTTTGTATGGCATGCCATATTTTGAATAGGGTGTTGATTCGACCTATTTCGAAGAAAACTCCCTATGAACTTTGGTTTGGTAGGACACCTACCATTTCTTATTTTTGAGTGTTTGGTTGTCGTTGTTTTATCCTAGATACCAAAGACAACTTAAGCAAGTTTGATGTCAAAGCTGACGAAGGTATTTTTCTTGGATATGCTGCCAAGAGCAAAGGATATAGAGTGTTCAACAAACGCTCTATGATTGTTGAAGAGTCTACTAATGTCATATTTGATGAAATTAATAGTACAGCTGCTATCCCCGTTGACGATGTTGACGCTCACATCGAACCATCAACCTCTACACCTATGGATACAACACATGGAACCAGTTATCTGGAAGGCTTACCAAAGAAATTCCAATTTACACCTTCATATCCAGAAAACTTGGTAATAGGTGAGGTATCAAGAGGGATAACTACTCGATCTTCTCTTAGAGACTCTATAGCTAGCACTGCATTCATTTCTCAGATAGAACCCAAAAATATTTTAGAAGCTTTTAACGATGAATTTTGGATATATGCAATGTAAGAAGAACTCAACCAATTCGAAAGGAGTCAGGTTTGGGAACTTGTTCCTAAACCTGCTGACCATTTGATCATTGGTACTAAATGGGTTTTTTGTAACAAAGTTAATGAGGACGGTTCAGTCACTCGCAACAAGGCTCATTTCGTAGCTCAAGGATACAACCAAATGAAAGCTATAGACTATGATGAGACGTATGCTCCTGTTGCACAACTTGAATCTATTTAGATGCTTTGTGCATTTGTAAATTTCTAAAACTTCAAACTTTTTCAAACGGATGTGAAAAGTGCTTTTTCTAAATGGTTTCATTAAAGAAGAGGTTTTTGTAAAACAACCGCCTGATTTTGAAAATCACAAATTTCTCGACCATGTTTTCAAACTTAAGAAAGCGCTCTATGGCCTCAAACAAGCTCCCAGAGCCTGGTATGAACGCCTTAGCACCTTCTTACTAGATAAAGGTTTTTCAAAAAAAAAATTGACACACACTTTTCATAAAATCTCTTGATGACACCATTATGTTAGTTCAAATTTATGTAGATGATATCAAATTTGGGTCTACTAATGAGGGTCTATGCAAAGAATTTGACAAGTGTATGCAGAACGAGTTTGAGATGAGCATGATGGGGGCGCTCAACTACTTCCTTGGACTGCAAGTCAAACAATACTCGCAAGACGTCTTCATCAGTCAATCGAAGTGTACAAAGGACATGCTAAAAAAGTTTGAGCTTGGCAACATCAAACCTATCAGTATTCCTATGGCTACTACAACAAAGTTGGAACCTGATGAAAACGGTAAACCTGTTGATCAACATAAGTATCGAGGTATGATTGGTAGTCTATTGTATTTAACTGCTAGTCGTTCCGATATCATGTTTAGTGTTTGCCTATATGCTAGATATCAAGCTAACCCTAAGGAATCACACATGACCGTGGTTAAGCGTATCTTTAGATATCTTAAAGAATTATTACGGTGGGCTTGTGGTATCCCAAAACCACTACCTTTGACTTAATCGGATATTCCGACGCAAAATTTGTGGGATACAAAGTCGACCGTAAGAGTACCAGCGGTACGTGTCATTTGTAGGAAAGGCTTTAGTCTCATGGTTTAGCAAGAAACAGAATTTAGTAGCACTATCCACAACAGAAGCTGAATATATCGCAGTTGATCGTTGTTGTGCTCAGATTCTGCGGATGAACCAAACTCTTGAAGACTATAACTTACTATTCAAGCACATACCTATTTTTTGTGATAACACTAGTACAATCAATTTGACCAAAAACCCAGTATGTCACTCACGCACAAAGCATATAGAGATTAGACATCATTTTTTGCATGATCATCAACTGCATGGCACCATCAACTTAGAATTCATTGACACTGAACATCAGCCAACAGATTTTTTTCACAAAACTACTAGCCGAAGAGCGCTTCAATTTTCTTTATCGAGAGTTAGAAATTTTGGATGATACTGTTGTACAATAAGTTGTACCTACATAAATAACGGTTATAACATATATCATTCATAGTGACATTGCTTTGGGTACAAGCCGAAAGGGCCCTTCTGACAACAAGACATAAAAGCCTAAGCAACACGGTACAGTAGTCTTCGGACTACCGCTAGCTGGGATCCGGCCCCTACAACTTACCTGAGGCAGTTCAACTATGCTGATAAGTGTTTTAACAATAATTTGCTGCCTGGTTTAAATTATTGTACGCCTAATATCTTTCAAGATTACTAAGTCAAGATACTATTAGACCATCCCGCGCTCCATGATGGTTGTGGTTCCGTTCCTGCTGCTGCTGATGATGATGACTTAATTATATTTTAGTTATGCATTGTAGTTTCCTACTTTTAGCACTATGCTTTGTAGTTTTTCTTCTTCATTGTATGACTGCAAGTTGGCTTAGTTTGCATTTTTTTTCTAAACTACTAGTTCTATTTTTCAGGGTTGTGTGATTGCAATTCTTCTCTTTGTTAATCATTTATCTATTTATGGGGGAGTACTTTGATATTTATTGGTGATAAATGACAAAGGGGAAGAAATATTTGATTTATATATGATCATGTTGTGCTTGAATAAGAATTTTGTCTCAGGACATATCCATTTACGGGGGAGCCGGCATATCCATCTACGAGGGAGCTATTTATTCCATGCCATTTATTTGCTTTTACTCCCTACAACATGTATCCAGGTATGAACATTGGGGCACACAAATATCGTTTTGTCAATTATCAAAATGGTGAAGATTGTTGACCCAAACTGAATCACAGTCAACCTAATTTTGAGTATTGACAAAAATAATATCTATTATGATCCAATATGACACATCTAGCTCAAAGATAGAACATCATCACATATCAGTTTGAGACAAGACGTCATTAACATATGAAGCTATTACTTGTATTTTGTATCTGTAAATTTTATATTTATTTGAGTCTAGGATTATGTACGTTGAGTAGCACTGAGTGTCTTAAACCTAGAATCACTTATCCAAAGCTCCACCAAATAATCACCAAACCAAGTCCATTTGAACATCCTAGCCCAATTGAACATTCTGGTCCAAGAAAGTAGAATTCGGGCCGAACTCTGCCCCAGGAAGAGTTCGGGCCGAACTCTGGTTCTTGTTGGTTGCTAGTTGTCCAACGGCCAAAAATTTGAATTTGGGGACAAAGTTCTTGCCGAACTCTACCTCCCTGGACTAGTATATATAGGGCATGATTTCTTTCATTTTCATTCTTCTCTTCATCTCATCTTCTATAGCCTTATACATTCTAAGCATACTCTTTCCATCTACTAGCCACACAACTTCCTAAGCCCCAAGTTGCTCAGTGCAATTCAGCTAGAAGTTCTGTGCAAAAGTTTCAAAGTAGTCGCCTGGGCAATTCCAAGTTTCACCTCAGCAAAAGTGTAAGAAGTTGGCGTGCTCTTCTGAGTAAAGGCATGTGGTGTACCTCTATTTCACAAATAGTGGATTTTAATCCTGAGCAAGAGTTCTCAGGCCTGGACTAGTCCTCTACGAGGAAAACCAGGTTAAAACTATTGTGTTTGCGTATGCTTTTCTGATCTCTTTTATTTCCACATTAATACTCTGATTAATTATTCTGTTGGTGAAAGAGTTAATTTTTATTTGGTTATTATCGACACAAACTCTATTCACCCCCTCTAGAGTTTCCTACACGTACTGCAGAACCGGCGAGCCATCGGTCGACCAAAGGATGGCAGAGACACGGATTAAAGCTTGTTGGCTTCAAGGGTTATGCATCCAACATGACGGAGGGCGCATGGTTGTCAGTGCACCGCCCGGTGGGGCTCGTCATCGTAGAAGTGGACGCTAGGTCTCACAGAGGAATGAGTTGTCTCGGGGAAGGCAGTCACTGCCTCGGACGACCATGGCACGGTGCTGCGAGTGGCAGGGCGGCGAGGGTCCACACGGTGCCGACATGCGCGGATCTGCTTCTTGCAGCGCTTGGAAGATGGAGGTAAGTGATGGTGATAATTTGTGGTGGTGATGATGGTATGAAGGTGGTGATAAACTATGGCGTGAGAGGGAATGTGCGGTTGGTGGCTGACCGATGGAGATTTGGTCGAGGAGTGATGGGAGACAGCAGCAGTGACCCTCGGTGGCGTTCAAAGGAAATCGGCATCACCGATCACCGGTCAGGACGGGAATTGAGCATGATGGAGACAGAGCTCAGACACGGTGGTATCCAGACGGGGGTCAGGTGGCTTAGAATTTCGAAGGTTGGTGGCCGTAATCACTCAGACACGGGTAGAGTTGGAGTGGTTCATGGATGGGGTTCATTCGGCGTTGAGAACGAAGGCAGGGTGAAGCTGGACATGGCGCGGCCGAGGAGCTAGCCGCATGAACTTAGGGCTAGGGTTAGAATTAGGGATTAGATTAGGGATTGGCTGTATCGGGGTTATCCGACACGGCAGGGAAATTTTGGAAATTAGGGTTAGGGATTTGGAGATTTGGGGACGTGTCCGGGGTTGTCGAACGCAAGTGAGGTAACCTCTAATTGTATATAAGAAATAGTAGAAAGGAATAGAGATGGACACTGACACAATCCACGGACACGGTTGGTCATGGGGATGATGGTAGGACGGTGGTTGAGACACGCGGATATGCAGACACGATGATGGAGATGGTTGTGGTTTATTGGTTTTGTGGAGAAAACAAAAGAGAGGGCACCCCTTTATATAGGAGATGGGGTTTCCCTAATTAGGGAAGGAATATGATTTATGGAATAATCTTTCCATATATTTTGATCAATAAATTAGATTGACTGAATCTCAAATAATAATTCTTAAAATAATATATATATTTCAAATACTTTTTAAAAATAGATTTTATAAATTTCAACCTTTAGAGATAATTGATAATAATAAATTAAATAATTTTAAAGGTATTGTTTCATAAATAGAAAAGCAAATTTAAAATGACAAATCCCTCGTCAATGAAAATGTTTTTATAAAATAAAATGTATTTTCTAACTAGAAAATATTTAAAACTAAATATAAAATTAAAAAAATTTAAAATTTTGGAAAGTGGGCTTACAAATCTACCCACCTTAGAAAAATTTTCGTCATCAAAATTTCAAGGATACAATTAGGCACGATAAAGAAATGATACGGTAACGATCAAAATATGATTTTGGCACGATCAAGATTATATTCAAAATAGTTTAGTCATGATCAAAGTCGTTTAAGAATGATCAAAATTGAAATCATTTTGGCACGATCAACTAGCTAAGCAGAATTATTTAGGCACATTAGAGAATCAAGATCCAGGTACGACTATAATTCTAGCAAAATGGGGTCAAAATATCCTAAATGATTACTATTAGGGAACTAATAGGATGAATAAGAAAGAGACTACAAGGCTTATCTAGAAAACACACAATAAAATATGGTATAAAATCAAACTGAAATGAGGGTGTAATAGTCATATGCCAATAAAAGATATAATCTCTACAGTATTCAAAAATCGTAAGTATATTTGAATTCATTTTACCGAGAATCCATGTCTCGCCAATGTACATCTGGTTGCAGTAAACCCTCGGTTTCATGACTTAAGTATAATATGGTATTGAACACTCTATCATCTCTATCCAATATTGACATAATAAATCATATGATCAAATAATGCAACTAGGACATAGTTCTAATAATATTCGATAACATATGATTACTTAAAATTACTTCAACTTAGTGGTCATGTCTTGCCAGTGTGCTGCTGGCTGCAGTGAACCCGTACTCTCCATAATTCAAATAAATGGCGACAGTGCATATCTGCCTTGCCATTGTAAGTCATCAAAATTTATTCCAACTATATTCATAAGAATTTCAATGGTGCTTCTAGAAATTCAAACAAGTCGATCATGATAGGAAAATGTAAGTATCTATCCTTGAAGTGAAAGAATCAATTTTGAAAATACAACAATCGAAAAGTGAATGAAGACGACTTTGAATATATGGATAATTGAATCAGAAATTATTTTAGAAAATTATTCCATATGTCCAAAGGAAATAAATAAGCAATACGAACTTAAGATATGACGATGATTATAGTAGGCAGAAAATAAAACTGCACAAATGATCAAGATTAGCAATTGAATACTAGGAAGTCTAGGCGAATAGTCTACCAAATTTTGGTCGTACCATCGTATTAAAATACAATAGTGTATCCTTCCATGAAAGTCATCTAATATGGTTTAGAATTCAATGAATCCTTGGCTAAATTATATAGCCTACTTATTAACCTTAACTGCCCAACAGTCAAATTGAATAAAGGACTCTTATTCCTAGTCATCCTCCTAAAAAAATCAAATCAATCCTAATTGTGAATAAGCATTTCCTAGTCGCAGGCTTGCAGTAGTAGGTACTACCACGAGTTCGCACATTTTGTAAAAACAGACCTACATGGGCCACCAAAAATACTTGTCACGACCCGCTTCCACTTTTTGGCATATGAGTACATAGCCAAGTCCATCCTATGCTGCAGAATCGTCGGTAGTATACTTTCGAGACCTTAATATCAAATACAACAAAACTATATCTATTTGCTCATTCACAATAACTATTTTATTTATAAATCCAATAATGCATCAAAAATAATATTCAAGAACAAAGTTGTAAATGTTTAAATAAAAAGAAATATCTAATCTATCTAGAATCTAAGGTCGGCCTCCAAGATCTGTATCTCCCCTGTATGGCCTATAGCGCAAAAGTAGGAAGCATGCCAAGTCACCTGCAACAATCTAGTCAGAAAAGGAGCAAAGTACAACCCTATTGCAATAATATAACTTAATACAAAATAAGCTAGACAGTAGAGATACAATAGAAAATAAAGAAACATGTAGATGAACTGGAAACAATAAACATGTACAAGAACTACTAACAAGAACATGAATGAGCAATACAACTAGCAATGAATATGTAGAATAAAAAAGACAGTGTGTTTGAAATACTTTTCGACATGTGAACGGCTGGACTAATACGGCACATCATACGATGGCTATCATTCAATATTGGTACGTCTAGCCCATACGTGAGGTGTATGACTTAGCTATCATTCAATAATAATAGTTGGATTTGTATACATACCGAGTATTTCCCCACCCGACTCACTAAAGAGTCAATAAACGAGCAGTGATACAATCAAGCCGATCGTATCACAATCGTGTCACAATCTGGATATTCGATGAAACACGGTAAAAGATAGCATTATAATGTAAGAAGCACATAAATCAATAGTATACTTGCCTCTATTTAAGTTGCAGTTGATTTGTGACTTGATCATCTGGGCACAGGATAGTCTTAGATATCATAAGTATGCAAGACGACCTCTAACGATGGAACAGACCGTGCTATTGGGTCCGGGATAGTCCGATTAGCCTAAAATCAATATAAAGTGGGCAAAGTTAGCAAGAATAGGAACGTATGACTAGTCACGATCAAGATTCGATTGTGAAAGAAAATTTGTTTAAAAAGAAAATCTTAAGAGAATATATATATATATATATATATATATATATATATATATATATATATATATATATATATATATATATATATATATATATATATTTTATATATATATATATATTTATATATATATATATATATATATATATATATATATATATATACACTTATAATATATTTTAGAAAATACCTTTGATATTTGAAAACTTATTAGTGAAATATTTTGGAAACCATAAAACTCATATTTGGGTCAAAAACTATAATTTAAATAGATAGAAAATAATTATAATAATATTTTAAGATTACTAAATCCAATTTGAAATCAATATAAGGCCAAACCTAAAATATATTTATTACAATACAACTTTGGAAATTAATAATATATTATTTCCTAAATTAATCATAATCCTAATAATAATAATAATAATGAAAATAGTAGCAAAACTAGTACTTATAATAATTCATACACATACATATATACTCTCTCTTTATAAAATATATAAAAGCCTAGTCTAGTACATCTAAGCCTACAAAAAAAACCTATGATTATTTATATATAATCTAGTATTGTTTTTAATATGAAAACTAGCCCATTTAAATAAACCCAACTTGTAAATTCATTTAAATAAACCCAGCTAAAATCTAAAGGCCTTTTTTCATTTATCGGCCCATAATACCCAAGGCCCAAAAAGTTAGCCTAATTCCTCACAATCACCTCTCTCTGGAGAGAGGAATCCTAACTAAAGAGAGAAAGAAAAGAAGAAGATGATAAGGAGAAGAAGGGGGTCGGCTCACCTCAGCGCACGCGTGGGGACTTGACTCCGCGAAGGGGTGGCGGATGTGAGCAGTTTCAACGAGACAACAACGCGGAGGACGGCGTGGGGCTCGTCGAGGCAGCAACATTTGTCATGACCCGCATCCGATATAGGGGCACGAGTGCGTGACTATACCCAGCCTACGTCGCAGCATCGACGGTAGAACGCTGTCTAGGTCACTAACTAACAATCTATCACAATGATATAATGTACCCGTCATAGATTTCAACTCCGAATGAAGGACAAGTATAATGATAACATTGAATACTCAATCACAATCTAAAGCACGATAAGGTATCCAAGAAGTCTAATAAACTACAAAGTCTAAACATCAACAACATCTAATGTAATATCCAAAATCCAAGTCGCAAATAGAATATCAAAATCTTCTTTATATTTACATGCCAAGTTCTAACAGAGAATCTAACACAAGTCAAAACTAGTCACTAATCTCTTGGTAATCATTCCTGGGAATCCGGACCAATGGTAGCTATCCCTTCCTCGGATCCGTGGTATATGGGACAAAATTCCTCTAAGCATTCATCTGAAAAATATATCCAGTCAGGATGGAACGAGCACATCGCCTCTAACCGTTACAATTAAATAACAAGAACTATAAAACAGTTATAGCAAGTAATACTTGATGAACAGATTAGAAAGAGTAAGGAAATGAAATAGAATAACTGCTAACTAAAGTACAAGGAGAGTAAACATGATAAATCAGACGAACATGGAAATAAAGTCTGTAAATAGAAGTAACTGATTCATAACAGATGTGATGTGAGTCCAGTGGGTACAAAGTGAATACAGTAGAAAAGTACTAAACCAGTGTGTTTTGAAATATCATTTTTGACATGTAAACGACTAGGGGATAAATGTCACGACCCGCACCCAGTATAGGGGCACGAGAAGTAGGTACGTCCAGCCTACGTCGTAGTATCGACGGTAGACACTGTCCTAGGTCATATATATCTAACACAGTATAAATGTACCTATACAAGATATACTCTCCAATCGGAGGACAATACAGAAAGTACAACTCAATCACAATTCTAAGATGGAAATAGCACGATATGATAGATAAGAAATCTCAAAAGAGAACATACAAACAAAAGGAAATAAGTCCAAGTGTCTAAACGACACTAACATCTCAACATCCAAAAATAATACAACTCAGAAAGTCTAACACAAATGACATATTGAAATAAGATAAACAGCCTAGCTATCTAGCCTAGGCAATAGGGATGATGTTCTCAGCTAGAGCTGGATCCTTTTGTTGGTCCAACTCACAAGTATCGTCTAGATGTTCTCCATAGTATGTAGGACAAAACTCTTCAGTATCATATGTAATATTTTCAACAGGTCCAGTCAGGACAGGAACGAGCACATATCTCCAAAACAGATCCAAATATGGCAGGAAATATAGAACAAGCAATAGAATAAAATACATGAACTATAAAAAATGTACATGAAGACATGAAATATATGAAACTCTGCAAAGAGAGACGTACATGAACAGTTTAAAATAGACAATTCTGAGAACATGAAAACAGTTTTATAGAAAATAGAAATATAGTAAAATATAAGTGATTTAGAGCACAAGATGGTTATATAGTCGGGTTGGGTTGCACATGAAGTAACCTGTGTGGCACATGAAGAACACAGTTGCACAAGATGAAACAGAGTTGCACAATATGGGATAGATCACATAACCATTTATACTCACCCCTACCCCCAATCAATACACAAGGATTCAGTCAAGTTATGTTACCTGTACAAAAGGTTTTATCCATGAAGCTCATGTGATCATGAGAGTACAAGAGTGCACAAGAGTATACATGAATGGGGTGTACAAAAAATACAAGATGTTCGTGAAAAGCACATAACAAGATGTATTCGATGAACTCGAAGGGGATAAATCGCATGACAAGATCCATATAGTACTAATCAGTGATAACAACATGATAGCATCAAGTAAAGTAGTCTAAAGCAAGAGTATAGATACTATCATTAATTAAAATGATCAGAGAATGTACTCGCATGATAACCTGAACAGTTGATATGTATAGATGTCCAAACTGGAGCCACTGAATCCTATTTAGAGCAATACAGGTTATGATGTGTTCAATAAGTAATAATTGAAGTTTACAATGCAATCTACATGATTTTAGGTCAATCTAAGTTAGAGTCAATTCTAGGTCAACTCTAGTCAACCAAGTCAACGACTAAGAGTCAAAGTCAACTATCTAGGGTTCTGGTCATTTCTAGTCAACAAGGTCAACTATCCAAGGCTAGTCAAATTATCCTTCTAGTCTAGGCTATTATGTTATGTATCCATATACATACTAATATATACATAACCATTAATACCCTACTCATGAATATACTCCACTGAAATACAATACACCTATATATATATATATATATATATATATATATATATATATATATATATATATATATATATATATATAATAATATATATATATACATATATATGTATACTAACATAGAATCTCCTCTCACAATCTAACATCACCTACTCACTCACCCTACACTCTTCTATAACCCACACATTACCAGACTACAACTCATACCCTTACCCTCTTACATAATGTTTCCTAAACACATCACCTATTACCTAACCTTCCTTATCTAACTAAAACCGACAGGAACAAACCCCCCCAAGCTCAGGCCCAAGGGTCTCACTAACATGCTACTGCCTAACATTACATACCTATATTACATTCAAATATATATACTATATCAGTATATATACATACTTAGTCTCAGGAAACTGAGACCTCACTAACCAAACCTGTCACGACCCACACCCTAATTAGGGGTACGAGCACGTGGGTACGTCCAGCCTACGCCGCAGTGTCGACGGTACAACAAAATATATAAACCTATCAGCTCTGCACG
Source organism: Iris pallida (assembly GCA_029216955.1). Taxonomy (NCBI): domain Eukaryota; kingdom Viridiplantae; phylum Streptophyta; class Magnoliopsida; order Asparagales; family Iridaceae; genus Iris; species Iris pallida. Next base: position 4,287,472 of record JANAVB010024994.1, read on the forward strand.
GAGGTATAATATAACATCTCTACTATATAATCTCTCAATCACAAGTCTAAGGAAGATAGAGCACGATATGGAATCAGATAAAAGGAAGAAACTGAATATAAATAAAGTTATCACACCACATAAAATAGATGTCCAACACAAACAAATACAAGTCCTGAATATAAATAAGTCTCAACTAACAATCGGAATAATCTGATACAAGCTGAAAGCTATAAAGTACTAAGCTATAACTAAGCACACTCTACTGGGCTGGGTCCTCCTCTGGCTACTGTGTACCACCCTCATAAGCCTCATAGAAGGTAGGACAGTCATCTATATCATCTGTCATATTTGTCAATATATTAAGTCAAGATGGAACGAGCACATCACCTCTAACAGTTCAAAATAATTGACAAGCGCTATGAGTATGTAATAATAATAAAATTCTTGATGATCAAGTTATAGATGTAATGTATAATAAAAAGACAAGCGTATAAAGAACATATGAGAACAGACAGATATGTAATAATTGTAACCCTGTCATGCAAAATATGTTGTAGACAACTCAGACAACTGTGTTAAGACCAGTGATTTAAAATACCAAGTTTGACATGTGAACGGCTAAAAAGGGATATCCGGCAACCATACACGTACGTGTGTGGCTGCTATTATTCACGTAAGACCAATGGGATAGAATGGGTATGTTCACATGTCTCTTAGGTATTCCCCCGCCCGACTAGTACACATAGAATCCAGGTTCTTCGACATGCATTTCATTAGTCACGATGGATGCATTAGTCATGATTACATTATTCAAGATAGGCATAAAATCACGTATCTCCAGTCAAGGAATCCATAAAATACCAATCCGTGAGTCCATCGTGTCAGAATCAAGATAGAACACTAGTATAACATGCATCACAGGATATATCAACATAATGAAACTATCAGAGAATGTACTCGCCTGCGGTCTTGAGCTATCAATGAAAATAGATGCTTAGAGTGATGTCACAGACCTAAAGATGAGATATCATAAGTTAATTAGGGTTTAACAGTGTATGACATGATTTCTAGTATATACTATACAAATCTAGGTCAAACTTAGTCAAACTAAGTCACACCAAGTCAACTAAATCAAACTAAATCAAACTAAGTCATACTAAGTCAAATGTTGACCTATAGTTGACTTTTGGTCAACTGGTCATCTTTGGTCAACTTCTAATCTAATCTAGGTCCAATATTGAATTACAGTTGACTTTGAGTCAAAACAATCAACCTTAGTCAAATAGGGTAAAATCTAAGTCAAGTATCATATTTCTAACCTTTACCTACCAAGGTAACTCACTTCTAACCATTACCTACCAAGATAACCCACTTCTAACCATTACCTACCAAGATAACCCAAGTCTAACCGTTACCTACCAAGATAATCCACTTCCAACCATTACCTACTAAGATAACCCAAGTATAACCATTACCTACCAAGATAACCCAAGTCAAACCATTACCTATCAAGATAACCCAATACCTTAGATACTAGGTAATACCCTTACCTTAGTAATATATTACCTTAGGTTAGTAGATAACTCACTAACCTAGGCTAATAGATCATACTAATACTTTAGACTAGTATTTAACCATCTATCTCAATATCCTACCAATACCTTACCCTTAAACTGTAGGTAATCTCCATTACCTTGTCAATACCTTAGACATTACCTTAGCCTACTAATTTATCATCTAAGATAATAATTTGTATCTTAGGATACCTACTCAGCTACATCCTAAGACACTAACGTAGATATTAGATACTAGTAAGATACCAACCTATATCTTACCCCAAGATACCATATACCTTAGTCCTATTGATATCCTAATACCAATACCTTAGTCTAGGTATAAATATCTTAACTATCAAGATACCAATCTTAGATATCTAATATCTATCCTAAGCTACTAGCTAACCAATAACTTAGATATATAACCTTAGTTACCTAGGTAAACCCAGTACCTTACCTTGTAATAAGGTAAACCCATTACCTTAAGGTAAGATAAACTATTACCTTAATTAGAAACTGATACCTTAACTACTAATACTAATACCTTAAATATCTAGTCTCTAACCATCCACCCTAAAATATTAGATAGACAATACCTTAATATCTAATACCTTAGTATAAAGTAAACCCCCTCTACCTTATAGGTAAGTCCCATTTACCTTGTAGGTAAATACATTACCTTAAGGTAATAGGCAAATACCCAAAATATCCTAAGATACCACTATGGTATCTCAAGATATCACTCTATATTCTAACTTATATCTCTAATACAAGATACTAACCAACTCTAACATATAACTTCTAACCATCTATTCTAACTTAGAAACCTAACACAACTTACATCCACTAACTAATATCTAACCATAACATATATGTATATATATCCATCTCTAACTCTAACCAACTAACATATGTCATCTCTAACTAACAATAACATAGACTAACACAACTAACTATCTAACTTATACAAGATATCACTATCTAACTTCTAAGATACCTCTAACATCAACATAGATTCTAACATAACCACTAACATACTAACATATCCATACATACAACATCTAAATCCCTCTCTACTCCAACACTAACACACACACAAACACATATACCAAATCTACCCCTTCTCTTCTAACACACCCACACACATCTATATACAAACACAATACCACTCAACCAAAACACAAATCACTCAACAAGTTACACTAGCCTCAAGTCAAAAAGGATGGCATGATCCTCCCAACTCTCTCACCTTTACAATACACACACTATACTACCATCTATACAACATCAAATACACACTAGTACATATCATCTATCAATCTGACTTCTCTCCACTAACCACACACATCATTATCTCATTCAAACACACAAACACTATACTAACATATATTACATAAAAATAATATATATATATTTATATATATATACTATATCATACATATTTTTGACAACCTATGATACCTACATTCACATGATATCCATACTAGGCTCATAGGTTACACAAAATGCCTATGTCGCATAGTCACTCTTCTACTTAAAACTAAACTGTACCAATTGGGCCTTCACTAAATTCTAGGATTAAAGTATGTTATAACCCTTCGTATTAGCTTTTCGAAACATCAAACGGATCGCATTTTCATGTTCGAAAGTTCCCGGAATCGCGAAAACACCGAAACACGTTCATCTTTCGGACAGCTGACACTCAAACAGTTTTACAGAAAGTTCTAGAACGAATTTGGCCTATTAATATATATATATATATATATATATATATATATATATTAAAAAAAAATATATATATATATATATATATATATATATATATATATATATATATATATATATATATATATCTGGAAAGCTAACTTCGATACGCTTCTTTTAAAAAAATGGGAGATTAATCGGAGTCTTGAGCTAGGAGTTATGGCATTTCTAAGTTGCTCTGGCTACTAAAAACGTGGATAAAAATTATGACAAATTTGGGTTGTTTTGGACAAAAGAAACACATGTAGGCCAAGATACTTAGATACCAACATAGCTATCTAAATAAAACTTATTCTAACCATTCTAGCTAAGTCTTTAACCATCCTAAAACTGAAATTAAACCACAAAATAGCCTATTTGCATAAACACAAGCACATGGGGTGTCCTATATTGGAAACTCCACAAGTAGGACACCAAATCTATTCAAACTTCCTAAAGATGACTCCAAAGAACCTCAAATTAAAATCTAATGGTTGTACATGCATGGGGGTGGATCCTATGGATTCAAATCTAACTAAAATATAAGAGAAATTGAAATAGAGACATCGTTATACCTATTGGAAGTGGGATCCCAATGATAAACTCAAAGAACACGGTTCCGACACGAAAGTTCCTCCAAAATGGACACCCTTCCTTGCTCCTTGCTTCCAATCCTTGCTAGCACCTCCTCCTTGGTTGAATGAGAAGAAACGATGGAAGATTGGAAGAAGAATGGAGGGATTTGGAGATCAAAATCAAGAGGAAAGCTCTCAAGTTTGGGGAAGAACAAATTTGAGGGGAAAAAAGAGGCAAGTATGAAATGAAAGAGAGGGACACCTCTCCCCCTATAGGTGGCTGGCCATACATGCCCTAATGGGCCTATGTGAAATATCCAAGATGTCCCTACAAGTCTTATTTGGGTCAACTTAAGTCATGACAAGGTTTGTGGTCAAAAAGGTCAAGTTTAAGTCTCTAATTTAACCATACTAAGCAAGTAGGATTAGTCTAATGACACTAACTTAATTAGTGGGATTTGCGGGCCATGCCTAACTAATCTTGGGGTCCCGACTAGAGTCTAAGCTACCCGGGTCACTAACATAAGTCGGAACGAAACGAAACTCAAACTCGACTAAACAAATCCCATAAAATCAATATTAAAATATAAAAAATCCTAAAATATTAAAATATAAAAAATGACCAAAATTACAATACATCAATTTAAATATTATTAAAATAATGTAAAATTAACCAATTAATTAAAATCCTAAATAATTCAAAAGTCACAAAATGACCAAAATATCCTTAGCCTAAAAAGTGGTAATTAGCTAAACTAATCACATGGGTTAGGCCTCCATGGTTATGGTTAGTCTATAGGCTAAGCAGCTCTAAGGTTACACTATCCAAAGAACAAAATCACAAAATACTAATTTAATCATATTAAAATAATTAAAATTTACCAATAAATCAATAACATGATTTAAACCTATTATTAAATAATTAATTTTATAAAAGTTCAAAATTATCCTTATTTTAGAATAGTGGTGGTTACATGTCTACCCTCCTTAAAAAAAATTCGTCCTCGAAATTAAGATGGTCGTACTCCTTCTTGGTTAAACCCCCCAACAATCAAGGTCAAGAAAACTATATCTAAAATATGTAAATTGTGGTCCTACCGGTCGTGATTTCACAGTCTCAAACAGGGTCACCATACTATCTATCACAGTATAAAATATTCTGACAGGTACTAATGGAATCACACAACAAGATGGAAAGAAGAATAGGAAAGACAGACCTGCTAACCCGTCACCCGTAGCATTGGTCTACTCGACTGTCAGCGCGAAAGCCTGCCCCTCTGGTGCTAGGCATGGTTCTGCGTCACAGGTGGCCTAGCTCCCTCTATCTACTTCATGATACTCAAGTAATATCCACACTGATATTCTACTCCATTATACGAGGGCACCATCTACATTGTATCTATTCTACAATCTGATAATCATACTCGTCTATCCAGAACCATGTTACCAGAATCCTTGTCACACCAGTAAGTATGCTGCGTTAATCCATAGAGTCCGCAACTAATATACATACCTCTAGGATCATGGTATTTAAAATTTTTGCATTGCCGCTAGCTTGGCTGCAAAAACTTTAAATTCCCACACTCGAGAAATACATTCAAAAATCATACTCTATATCTTCGCCTTGCCAGCTAGTATGACTGTAGAAGACTCTAGATTCTATAAATGAGGCAACCTATCCCATAAGATTTATCCTGGTAGGAAATTAAGTCAACAATGAACACCAAGAATCAAATTCAACAACGAACAAGGAAAGTAGACAGAACTATCAGAATCAAATTTTAAGATATTTTATAATGAGATTCTTATGGGTCATCCTCGGAATCTTCTCAAGTAGTCCTAAATGTGATTAACTCTCTATACAGCCTAATCCTATATCCTAACAGCAGGCTCGTAGCAGCACTCTAAGTGGAGCACCACTACGAAATTGCACTAGTTGCGACTCTGACCTGCATGGACCACCACAAAAATGTGTCACGACCCACACCCTAAGTAGGGGTACGAGCACGTGGGTACGTCCAGACTACGCCGCAGTATCGGCGGTAGAATGCTGTATAGGTCATCTATAACATCTAACATCTAACAACAAGATATATAAACCTGTCATCTCCGCACGGAGGTATAATATAACATCTCTACTATATAATCTCTCAATCACAAGTCTAAGGAAGATAGAGCACGATATGGAATCAGATAAAAGGAAGAAACTGAATATAAATAAAGCTATCACACCACACAAAATAGATGTCCAACACAAACAAATACAAGTCCTGAATATAAATAAGTCTCAACTAATAATCGAAATAATCTGATACAAACTGAAAGCTATAAAGTACTAAGCTATAACTAAGCACACTCTACTGGGCTAGGTCCTCCTCTGGCTGCTGTGTACCACCCTCATAAGCCTCATAGAAGGTAGGACAGTCATCTATATCATCTGTAATATTTGTCAACATATCCAGTCAAGATAGAACGAGCACATCACCTCTAACAGTTCAAAATAATTGACAAGCGCTATGAGTATGTAATAATAATGAAATTCTTGATGATCAAGTTATAGATGTAATGTATAATGAAAAGACAAGTGTATAAAGAACATATGAGAACAGACAGATATGTAATAATGGTAAACTTGTCATGCAAGATATGTTGTAGACAACTCAGACAACTGTGTTAAGACCAGTTATTTGAAATACCAAGTATGACATGTGAACGGCTAAAAAGGGATATCCGACAACCATATATGTACGTGTGTGGCTGCTATTATTCATGTAAGACCAATGGGATAGAATGGGTATGTTCGCATGTCTCTTAGGTATTCTCCCGCCCGACTAGTACACATGGAATCCAGGTTCTTCGACACGCATTTTATTAGTCACGATGGATGCATTAGTCATGATTATATTATTCAAGATAGGCATGAAACCACGTATCTCCAGTCAAAGAATCCATAAAATACCAATCCGTGAGTCCATCGTGTCAGAATCAAGATAGAACACTAGTATAACATGCATCACAGGATATATCAACATAATAAAACTATCAGAGAATGTACTCGCCTGCGGTCCTGAGCTGTCAGTGAGAATAGATGCTCAGAGTGATGTCACATACCTAAAGATGAGATATCATGAGTTAATTAAGGTTTAACAGTGTATGACATACTTTCTAGTATATGCTATGCAAATCTAGGTCAAACATACTCAAACTAAGTCACACCAAGTCAACTAAGTCAAACTAAATTAAACTAAATCAAACTGTCATACTAAGTCAAAGGTTGAACTACAATTGACTTTTGGTCAACTGGTCATCTTTGGTCAACTTCTAATCCAATCTAGGTCCAATATTGAATTACAGTTGACTTTGAGTCAAAACAATCGACCTTTGTCAAACAGGATAAAATCTAAGTCAAGTATCATATTCCTAACCTTTACCTACCATGGTAACTCACTTCTAACCATTACCTACCAAGATAACCCACTTTTAACCATTATCTACCAAGATAACCCAAGTCTAACCATTACCTACCAAGATAACCCAAGTCTAACCGTTACCTACCAAGATAATCCACTTCCAACCATTACCTACCAATATAACCCAAGTATAACCATTACCTACCTAGATAACCCAAGTCAAACTATTACCAACCAAGATAACCCAATACCTTAGATACTAGGTAATACCCTTACCTTAGTAATATATTACCTTAGGTTAGTAGATAACTCACTAACCTAGGCTAATAGATCTTACTAATACTTTAGACTAGTATCTAACCATCTATCTCAATATCCTACCAATATCTTACCCTTAAACTATAGATAATCTCCATTACCTTGTCAATACCTTAGACATTACCTTAGCCTACTAATTTACCCTCTAAGATAATAATTTGTATCTTAGGATACCCACTCATCAACATCCTAAGACACTAACGTAGATATTAGATAGTAGTAAGATACCAACCTATATCTTACCCCAAGATACCATATACCTTAGTCCTATTGATAACCTAATACCAATACCTTAGTCTAGGTATAAATATCTTAACTATCAAGATACTAATCTTAGATATCTAATATCTATCCTAAGCTACTAGCTAACCAATAACTTAGATATCTAACCTTAGTTACCTAGGTAAACCCAGTACCTCACCTTATAATAAGGTAAACCCATTACCTTAAGGTAAGGTAAACTATTACCTTAATTGGAAAATAATACCTTAACCTCTAATACTAATACCTTAAATATCTAGCCTCTAACTGTCACGATCCGCACCCTAAAGTAAGGACACAAGAAGTGGGTACGTCCAGCCTACGCCACAGTGTCAACAGTAGAACGCGGTCCTAGGTCAATCATCTAACAATATAAGCTACATGTACAGTATATACACTCCGAATGAAGGTGACATAGCAGAATACAGTCTCAATCACATCTAAGGTAGAATACGATAAGATAGATATATATGAAATAAATCTACAAGGAGATACAACATATAGAAAGAGATACAACAGATAGAAGTCTAAGTGTCTAAGATATCACAATCAAGAAAATATCTCAAATCTCAAATAAAGTAATCCAAAGTGAAAATAAGTACAATTGAAAATCACTAATCTAAACTAATGGTGTGTCATCCACTGCTAATGGATCCTGCTGGAGATCCAAGTCACAGCAATCCTCTAGGGTAGTCCCATGGTAAGTGGTACAAGGTTCCTCATCATTCTCTGTAAAAATTTTAACAGGTCCAGTCAGGATAGGAGCAAGCACAACACATCTCAACAGATCATAACAGGTTAGAAAATATAATCATGCTAGAGATTAAGATACATGAAACTGAAGAACAACATAATGTAAAAGAGAGACTTTAAGTAAATAGCTACAATATATAAGAGAACTAATCAGTGCAAGTGATTCAGAGTACAAGATGAACATGTGAACAGCTGAAGGGTGATTCATAACTACACGAAAGAGGTGATTCATGACTATACTACTTTTGAATTATTCACATGCTCAGTTTCTACTCCCCCATCCCCAATCAATAAACAAGGATCCTGTCAAGTTACGTTAAGATTCATGACTATACTACTGGCCCATAAATAGTGATTTAAGAATGATTCATAAATATATTCGTGAAGGCTCTGTGATTCATGAGAGTACAGGAATCACAAGCTGATATATAAAGATTCATGATAATAGAAGCATGAGATACATGATGTAAGTGAAACACACAAGACATGAGTATCTGATGCTTCCGAGGGGGATAATATCTCATGAAGGGATCCATATAGTACTAATCTGTGTTACCAACGTGTTAGCATCAAGTAAAGTAATCTAAAGCAGGAATATAATCCTAAACAAGATATGAAATGATTAGAGAATGTACTCGCCTGATATCTGTATGTGTGAAGAGAATATACTATCTGAGGAGTGGTGTCTGGATCCTATAAAATAGTACAAGTCACTACATGTCCAAAATAGTAAAATAAACTGCTACAATGCATTCTACATGATGCTTGGGTCAATCTAGGCTAAAGTCAACCCTTGGTCACTCTAGTCAACTACACTCGTCAAACTAGGTCAACTAGGTCAAGTCGTAGCCCAAACAAGTCTAACAAGTCTCACTAGGCCTAACCAAGCCTAGGCTAGCACTCACACAATCACAAGGCAATGTGAACCACAATAATGCATAATATAAAATAGATACTATATATAAATACATACCTTCATACATACATGCATATCTACATTACATACATATTTATATATATAGGCATATGTTACATCATGCATATTAACATAGTTACATAGATATATACATTCATGCACATTTACATACATACTTTTATACATTATATATGTTAACATTCATTATAATGCATTATATTTTACTTATACCTTTGATTCATTCATTCATTCATATGTAACATTCATTCATGCATTTATATATTCATTCATTCATGTTATCACTATATATATACTTACATGCATATATACATTGTATACAACATGTAAAAATAGAAGAGAAAAAAAAGAGGAAAAACTGAAATAGAAAGGGAAGGAAAGGAAAAATGTAAGGAAAAGGGAAAACAGTGGACATATATATGCTTGCATCATATATTCTACGTTACCATACATGCTATCATTATATATTGCATTACATTATGTATAATTATGCATTCATATCTATCATTACATGTATACCTTGCATTCATGTCTAGCATTCATTATATACTTTCATGCATACATTGTATATCCTTCTTTCATTCATACATTTATGCATTGCTTACATACAGTACATTGATTGTATTCCTACATGCTTGCATTCAACCATATATATACATTAATGTAAAGAGGATACATTTTATATATATATCATTTTATTCATCTAACATATTATGCATTACATACTCTACATTCATTTAATATCCATACTACATAGGCTCATAGGTTACACAAAATGCATATGTCGTATAGTCACTCTTTTACTTAAAACCAATACTGTACCAATTGGGCCTTTACTAAATTCTAAGATTAAAGTATGTCGTAGCCCTTCGTTTTAGCTTTCCGAAACTTCAAACAGATCGCATTTTCGTGTCCGGAAGCTCCCGAAATCGTGAAAACACCGAAACACGTTTGTCTTTCGGACAGCTGACACTCAAATAATTTTACAAAAAGTTCCAGAACGATTTTGGCTTATTAAAATATATATTTGGAAAGCTAACTTCGATACGGTTCTTTTAAAAAAACGGGAGATTAAACAGAATTCTAAGCTAAAAGTTATGACACTTCTAAGTTGCTTTGGTTAATAAAAATGTGGATGAATATTATGACGAATTTGAGTTATTTTGGACAAAAGAAACACATGTATGCCAAGATACTTGGATACCAACATAGGTATCCAAATGAAACTCATTCTAACCATCCTAACTAAGATCAATACACTCTCTAACCATTCTAAAACTGAATTTAAATATCTATTTAAACTATTATCATACATACATACACATGGGGTGTCCTAATTTGGGATCTATCAAGTAGGACACAAGACACATATCTAAAATCCTCAAGAGAGCTCCAAATGGCCTCAAATTTGAATCTAAAGGGGACACATGCTTGAGGATGGATCCTATGGATTCAAAACTAATTTATATGCAAAGAAAATCGATTTAGAGGATGGGTTTTACCTATTGAGAGTGGAATCCCAATGAAATCTTTTAGGACACGGCTCCGATACGAAGATCCCTCAAAGTGGACACTCCTCCTTGAACTTCTCTTCCAATCCTTGGTAGCACCCTTCCCTTGGAGAATGGGAATGATTGAGGGAAGATTTGGTGAAGGAATGATTTGATTTGGAGATCAAATCAAAGGGAAGGCTCTCTAAAATTAGGGAAGAACAAAAAGAAAATAAAATAGGGAAGATTGTAATGAATGAAATGAATCATTCTCGCCTAAAGCTGGCTGCCATAAAGAGTCCATTAGGACAAATGGAAAATGTCCTAATTGCCCCTCTCTAGTCTCAAATGGTTAAGTCTAGACTAGGTTCAAGTTTGGGGTCAAAAGGATCTAGTTTTGAGTCTCTACCTTAACCATTCTAACATGATAAAAATTAGTCTATCTAACTAACTTAAATGTTGGGTTTTGTGGGACATGCTTAACTTAATATTGGGTCCCATCTAGAGTTTAAGCTACCCGGGTCACAATACTAGTCGGAACAAGACGAAACTCAAACCCAACTAAATAAATCCAATAAAAAATAATATTAAAAATATAAAAAAATTCCAAAATATTAAAATATGAAAAAAGACCAAAATCATAATACATTAATTTAAATATTATTAAAATAATCTAAAATTCACCAATTAATTAAAATCCTAAATAATTCAAAAGTCACAAATTAACCAAAATACCCTTAGCCTAAAAAGTTGTAAATAGTCATTCTAATCACATGGTTAGGTCCCCATGGTCACGGTTAGTCTCTAGGCTCAACAGTTCTAGGGTTCACTAGCTAACACATCAAAATTATAATTTACCAATTTTAAATAGTATTAAATTAATTAAAAATTCCCATAAATCAAAAATCCTATTATTAAATAATAAATTTTTACAAAAGTTCAAAATTATCCTCACGCTAAAATGTGGTAGTGACAAATCTACCCTCCTTAAAATAATTTTGTCCTCGAAATTAAAAGGCGAAACTAAACTGATGAGAAGGATAGACAATCATACCTCAAGGTCCAAAAAGATATGGGTATCACTCACGTATCTCATCCTCCCGCTCCCAAGTAGACTCTCCTGGAGAATGATGCCTCCATGCGACGTGAACCAAGGGTATCACCTGGCTTCTCAATACCTTTTCTCGGCGATCCAGAATCTCAACTGGCTAATTAGATAACTGAGAGTAGGTCCAAGCTCAATCTCCGAATGGTCAAGTACATGGCTAGGATCAGCCACATACCGTCTCAACTGTGATACGTAGAATACGTTGTGGACACCCACTAGTACAGGTGGCAACTCTAGCCTGTATGCCACATCACCGACTCTCCCGCTGATCACGAAAGGTCCGATAAAGCGCGGGCTAAATGTCCCACCTCCACCAAAACGTATGGTACCATGAGTCGGAGATATCCTCAAAAAAACCATGTTTTCGACCTATACGCAAACAAGGTCTCAAGTTACTAAATAATCAAACACGATCAAACAAACACAACAACAACCTACTTCTAATCCTACCTCCAGTCAAACTAAGTCAACATAGTCAATGGTCAACTACGGGTTAACAACTAGTCAATTTGTCAACATCCAAGTACTTGGTCAACAACTGGTCAACTTCTTAGGGTTTTACCTATGCTAGATATCTAGGTGTTGGCAACTAGAAATTAGCAAAAGGAAAACTCTATAATAGACTAGCTCTTAACTTCCCAATCCTATCATGTCACCCATAACTAAATACTTATAAGCTAAGCACACCAATCCCAAATACCACATATGCATAAGCTCAAGAACAACAACCCATCACATATATCCTAAGTATATCATCTATATATATATATATATATATATATATATATATATGACTGGAAAAAAATATATATATATATATATATATATATATATATATATATATATATATATGACTGATCAACAAAGTGTTAAAGTAGACTAAACTTATAAGGGACTGAACAAATGCTTAGAAATTAGGCTAAGGATGAATGGTCTGAAACATCAATATAGGCAAAAGGAAATGTTGCTAAGGAGACTGAATTTTATAAGGCATAAAGGACAGGACATTAGGGTCCAACTTGTAAGGTTAAAGTGAAAGGAAACCTACATGGTGACTGAAACATGCCTTAGATCAAACCTGGGCCTCCTCTCTATCTGGACTGAACACCTACTAAACTATATGCAGGTTAGTGGTCTAAAAGAAATGAACCAAACTGGTGTGCAGGGAATGCAATAGGCAATATACTGCAAATGAGTACAGGCCACATACCAAATCAAAATACATTACATATATACAAGCTATATATATTTAACTCTCATCACCTCAACTCTACTCAAAGTCTAACAACTCACACTCCCTACCGCATGCCTATCGCTCCAAGGAAGGGGTCAGATAATGTAGGGTATATTGGGACAGAACAGTGGTGTAGTATGGCTGTACATGAAGATACAGAACAATCACATATAGGACAATGATATGTAGGACACATACATATGGAAAATTGAACAAATGCTTAGGTAGAGGCTTTGGAAGACTGAACCAACAATGAAAGAAAGGGTTTGGACATGTATCTGGACAAATGGGCTAAACAGGTATCATTCGTATCTAATACAATGAAAGAGGGACAGAACAAATGATCAAGGGAGAACTCTTATTAACAACCCACATTATATCCCCAATGTATACAACTGTCCTAAATGGACTGAACAACCATGCCCAAGAAAAAGTTTAAACTCCACTGTAGGGCAGGTACTGCAGGTTATACTGAAGGGTATTGCAAAGCTATCAAGTAAGGTAAAATGTTAAGAGATGCAATGTGTCACCATGTCTAGAAGGTAAGGGTGAGTGCAGACCTCTAATATGCATGATACTAACTCTCTAGATATACAGAATATGATAAGGGGTTGACGGTTATATTGGTGAGTCAATAATTGGGGTCTGAATAATGGTCCAGTAAAATCTATGATGTAATATGGTAGGTAATGAAATGTTGACTACAGTGAACAACTTGTACAAGTCTTGTAATCCCCCAAAATTTCGGAGGATTTTTATTTTCTATTAAGTAAATATTTAGTTTGGAATTACTTTATCTTTTATTGTTATTAGTAATATCAATGTTATTATGTGTAATAATAAGTACGAAATTATTATTTGTAATTGATTTAAGAAAGTATTTATTAGTACTGCTATGGCAATAGCAGGTAAATATTTATATAAACAGTTATGCAAGTATATTTGAAATATTCTTGAATTTTAAGGAATTTGTTTTATTTTAAATTTTACGTATTTCTCACAGGTATTGAATAGCCTTGAATTTTACTACTGAAATTATTTTTTTATATTAAAAGTGGCAGTAGTGGCTACACTATAGGTAATTGGGTACAAGAAAGTCTTTAATCAAAATATTTTAGAAAATAATTTTATTTTTCTTTTCTCTTAAAATTTTACAAAATTTTGTTTGGACTTAAGGAGCATGTATGAATATACATGTAACTAGGATTGTATATATATATATGAGTAAAATTTATTGATAAGTAGAAAAATCTTTTTCTTGATTTTTAGAAGTTATTTAAATTTATATTAGGTTTTCTTAGTTTACTGTTATGGGTGTAAGGAAAAAAAATCCATTGGACAGCACTGTTCAATGAACAGTGCTGTGCTTCCCTCCCCCCCAAACCGCGGATTCCAATGGAACCCGACCCCAACAGCAGCTCAGCTGCTTACGTAAAAAAAATAAAAAAAAATAGAAATAAACCGCAGCACTGTTCAATGAACAGTGCTGCAAACCACCCGACCCTTCCCCCACGTTTCTTCCCTGCAGTATAAACACGCGGCCGGAAGGAATGGATTTGATTAAATCTTGATAGCTAGTTAATCCAAATCTACATCAAACTCAAATCCTTCTCCTGACAGCATCCGTCCAATCTAATTCTCTAGTAATAGATTCAAATAAATCCAATTTATTTCAACCCCACTCACGCGTTGGAGCGAAAACCCTATTTCCATAAATCAACCTTACCGTGCTCGAGTCTCTCGATCCCGGAGTCAACTCCTGACTCCCGACGAACTACAATCCCCTTGCGCGCCTCCCTGGATGACTGCTACCAACGCAAGCCGCCGGAATCGCCGCAACCGAAGCGGCGAACGCTCGAAACAGGGGAGCTCTATTTCAGAATCGAAGCCCAGGTACTCTCCTTTCCGATCCAGTTTCTCCTCCGATGTTGGACCGTTTTGCGATCCGTAAAATTTTACGGAGAGTCTAGATGACCATCTGTCGACCCTTTCAATTAGATCGTGTTAGTACTCTCTGGTTCATTCCTAAAAGATTTCGAAATACCATGAAAACTCACAATTAGAAAGATCAAAACCTGTTTTTCCAAACCAAGATTGGAAGACGATTTTTAGCCGGCCCGTTGACAGTTTTCAAATCCTGTTTGAATAGATTCGCAACCAACATATACAAGATGGAAACCCAACTGGTAGTTCTGATTTTCATTGATTAAATTGTGATTAGTTCAGCCTCAAAGTTTAGGAAAAATTAGATTTTAAAACAGTGAATTTCAATAAAACCAACCAATACAGCGTGCGCCCCGACAAACCGGGTGACGTGGTCGTGCACTATACACATCGAAAGGCGCATATGGATGTTACCGACGTGTGGGAACTGACGGGACTCGATTTTGTTGTGTGTGCGCGACGAAATCAGTGCGTATCCGTCGAGATACCTCCGTATCAACGTTTTGCAAACTAGCCCATAACTTTGTGCACGTTCGTCGTATCGAGATGAAACTTGCGCCATCAGGACCGTATCGATTTTTTGTCCTGTATGCCAAGTTTGGTCCGATTCTGAGAAGGTCGATCGGAACGCCAAAATTGGCGGGCCAGCGACCCGCTTTAACGGGCGAATTTGTGCACAGCCCACCAGAATCCAACTTTGGACATACGGTTGGGTTTGTCTCCTCAAACCGGACCCGTAGACATGTAGTTTGACGACTTTAGAGACCGTAGGTTCTGGCACACGTTTTGGTGCAAAACGGGTCCAACGACGGACATCGTTTTGACCCAAAATTACGAATTTTGCCCCTGTTCCAGAATTGGACTTTTGGACAGGCGTTTCCTAGGTATTTCTTTTATGTAAAATCTGTTCGTGATGTTTATTTCAGCATCCGAGGTCGTTCATAAAAATTGGCTTTCGTTGCTTCACTGTTCTGACGATTTGAGTCATCGGAAGTCGCCATTCTGCACACTACCTCCAGGCAAGATACCTTGCCATTCGCTGTTTACTTATTTTAGCTCATATTTCATGCATTATTTATTTTCTTATGCAATATAAACTGTGATACATGGCATAACTGTTAGAACTTACTGTTCATTATTATTTCTGCTATGTATTATTTTCTCACTTAAAACCTAGATTTAAGGGACCACCCTGTGTGTGTTGCATCCATAGGCCTTGACACATTTGTACCACGAAGTTGTGAGTCACATATAGTACTCGGATATGCGTGATCGGCTGGCCACCGGTGCGTATAAGCCGTGCGATAGGAATAACCGCTAATAGAGGTTGCATGCTAGTTTGACTTAGCGGTTACAGAGGTTCACTGTTGTGGATACAACATAGTAGGCATTAGGCGGGGAGGACAATTCCTTAGCGTATGGGCTTCGATGCACATTCCCTTTTGTAACCCGTGAGCTCCGCCGGAGACGCGGGTTAGATTATCCATGATTACTGACGGCCACTGGAGATTCTGCGAAACGTCATGCTCTTACTGATGGGGCCTCTAGTGCCCAAGAGGGGACCATGCCGATCCTATTCAGCCAGGGCCCATGCGCAGGAAGGATTGTTCTTAACTACATATCACTTAGAACGGTTAGGCACCTTTATCCGTTATGTACGAGTACTTTTGGTTTGGGTACTTGTATCTGACCGTGAATTAGAACAATAATTTGTCGTGGATTAGTTCGTCACATCTTGTCCTTGTTTGGTTGTAGGTGTGACTTACTACTTCGATGAGAAGGTATTGAACCTTGTTGGGGTCCGGATACTATATTGGATTCATAGCATGGAATGATACGTCACCGTGAATTAGTTTACCATCTCCTGTCCTTGTTTGGTTGGGGGGATGGTACGCTCATTCAGTAGGTGTGTATTGGACTATGTTATAATTTAATTTACTTGTTTATTTGAGCAATATTTATTCAGTTATGTGGCATTTTCTTTTTGTATCTTGTTACGTCCCTCTGAGGACCTGGTGATCTCTCCAGGTATAGGTGTGCAGGACTTTCTGCAGGAGTATGGTTCCGCTATAGACTCATCCTTCACGTTCGAGCGAGTTGTACCTTCTGATCACAGCTGTCCCTATTGGGTCGAGGAGCCTATTTAGTCATCATTTCTTATTTTATTTATCTTAGAGGTTGGACTCTATTTCCTTTCAGTTCATTCTAGTGCCAGTAGTGGATTTGTATCCGCCCGACCAACAGCTATATTTTGACATTTACTTTGATTCATAAGTTACCATTCTCTTTATATTTACTGTGGATGAGATGTAGCTTTTACCTATGACTGTCTGTTATTATTATTCATAAAACAGCTTATGTGTATATTCGAGATTTCCATATATTGGAGTATATCTCATATATGCAGTTGGCATGCTTCGTTCCTAGTCCTATGTATTTTGGGACTGGGGCGTTACAAGTCTGAACCAAAGGAACAGGGTATCTAGTGAAGGGTCTGCACACTGCCTATAAAGGTTGATCAAATATGAATGAACACAACACAAAGAGAACTTAACTAAAATAGAAAATTGGGCCAAATATAGGCTAAACAACATATCTATAACTCTATACAACAATGACCTATAGATACCAACCAAACCCCTATCACATATGCCAATATCATCTACAATCTATCTATATATAGACCTCTCAGTCTTAGGTGTAACTACAACTACACTCAAGGACTGGCTCTGGTCATGGGTGCCCTACTGGGAAGGGTATAGAAAAAAAATAATAACAAATCATCAAGGCTGTAAGGTATACTAACGTCCTATATGGAAACTGGTAGGTATTATAAATAACAGAAGAATCATCTACAAGGGTTATTATTCTAATATTAATGCTAACTATCATCTCTAGAGTACAGACGCTCTACAAATCATCATATCATTACACTATAAAAGAACTACATATGAATAAGCTCTACAAAGCTAAATATCCCTACTCTTAAGTTATTTGATGATGGAATACAATTTTATAACCAAATAAGGGTACGATAGAGATGATATGTTTAAAAACCTTCTCAAGATATAATTTGATAATCATATGCGTCTGTCCAAAATCATGTTACTCAGAGTCTTCGCCAAGCAAGTAAGCAAGGCTGCGATAAACAATAGATTCCATAACTGGGGTATGCACCTCTATAATTATGTCATCTGGAATTCTCGCTATGCCGACTAGTATAGCTGCGAGAAATTCCAAATCTCATAACCAAGATACGTACATTCGAAGTCAGGTCTCTATGTTTTCGCCACTCCAACTAATATTTCTGCGATAAACTACAGGTTCCATAATCAAGTAGACGTTTTACCATCCCTGTATTCCCGTCAACATATGTTATCAGAAAATATCGTAACTCAGGCCATAAAATTCAACTCGATAGGAAAATCAAAATCAACAAAGATCCATCAAAATCAAATTCAATAATCAAGGAGTGAGAGCGAACAAAACAAGGAAAAGGATTTCAAATTGAAGTTTAAATAAGATTCTCAAGGGTCGTCCCAGAAATCTCTCAAGGAGTCCTAACTGTGATTGAGTATCTTTAAAAATATATCATAATCCTACTGCAGGCTGTAGTGATACTCTAATTCGAATATCACTACATAAACTCGACCTGCATGGGCCACCACTAAAAATGTGTCACAACCCGCACCCTAGAGTAAGGGTACGAGAAGTGGGTACGTCCAGCCTACGCCGCAGTGTCGGCGGGTAGAACGCTGTCCTAGGTCAATCATCTAATAATATAAGCTACCTGTACAGTATATACACTCTGAATGGAGGTGACATAGCAGAATACAGTCTCAATCACATCTAAGGTAGAATACGATAAGATAGATAGATATGAAATGAATCTACAATGAGATACAACATATAGAAGAAGATACAACAAATAGAAGTCTAAGTGTCTAAGATATCATAATCTAGAAAATATCTCAAATCTCAAATACAGTAATCCAGAGTGAAAATAAGTACAATTGAAAATCACTAATCTAAACTAATGGTGTGTCATCCACTGCTAATGGATCCTGCTGGAGATCCAAATCACAGCAATCCTCTAGGGTAGTCCCATGGTAAGTGGTACAAGGTTTCTCATCATCCTCTGTAAAAATTTTAACATGTCTAGTCAGGACAGGAACGAGCACAATACATCTCAACAAATCATAACAGGTTAGAAAATATAATCATGCTAGAGAGTAAGATACATGAAACTGAAGAACAACATAATGTAAAAGAGAGACTGCAAGTAAATAGCTACAATATATAAGAGAACTAATCAGTGTTAGTGATTCAGAGTACAAGATGAACATGTGAACAGTTGGAGGGTGATTCATGACTTATACTAAAGAGGTGATTCATAACTATACTACTTTTGAATTATTCACATGCTCAGTTTCTACTCCCCCATCCCCAATCAATACACAAGGATGCAGTCAAGTTACGTTAAGATTCATGACTATACTACTGGCCCATAAAGGGTGATTCAAGAGTGATTCATGAATAGATTCGTGAAGGCTCTGTGATAAATGAGAGTACAGGAATCACAAGCTGATACATGAAGATTTATGATAATAGAAGCATGAGATACGTGATGTAAGTGAAACACACGAGACATGAGTATCTGATGCTCCCGAGGAGGATAACATCTGATAAAGGGGTCCATATAGTACTAATCCGTGTTACCAACGTGTCAGCATCAAGTAAAGTAATCTAAAGCATGAATATAATCCTAAATAAGATATGAAATGATCAAAGAATGTACTCGCCTGATATTTGTATGTCTGAAGAGAATATACTGTCTGAGGAGTGGTTTCTAGCTCCTATAGAACAGTACATGTCACTACATGTCCAAAATAGTAAAATAGACTGCTACAATGCATTCTACATGATGTTTGGGTCAATCTAGGCTAAAGTCAACCATTGATCAACTCTAGTCAACTACACTAGTCAAACTAGGTCAACTAGGTCAAGTCCTAGCCTAAACAAGTCTAACAAGTCTCACTAGGCCTAACCAAGCCTAGGCTAGCACTCACACAATCACAAGGCAATGTGAACCACAATAATGCATAATATAAAATAGATACTATATATAAATACATACCTTCATATATACATGCATATCCATATTACATACATATTTATATATATATATGCATATGTTACATCATGCATATTTACATAGTTACATAGATATATACATTCATGCACATTTACATACATACTTTTATACATTATATATGTTAACATTTATTACAATGCGTTATATTTTACTTATACCTTTGATTCATTCATTCATTCATATAGGACATTCATTCATGCATTTATACATTCATTCATTCATGTTATCACTATATACATACTTACATGCATCTATACATTTTATACAACATGTAAAAATTGAAGAGGAAAAAAAGGAGAAAAACTGAAATATAAAGGGAAGGGAAGGAAAAATGTAAGTAAAAGAGAAAACAGTGGACATATACATGCTTGCATCATATATTCTACATTACCATACATGCTATCATTATATATTGCATTACATTATGTATACATTATGCATTCATATCTATCATTACATGTATACCTTGTATTCATGTCTAGAGATTGAAATAGAGAGATGGTTATACATATTGAAAGTGGTATCCCAATGATACACTCAAAGGACACGATTCCGACACGAAAGTTCCTCCAAAATGGACACCCTTCCTTGCTCCTTGCTCCCAATCCTTGCTAGAACCTCCTCCTTGGTTGAATGAGAAGAAATAATGGAAGATGGGAAGAAGAATGGAGGGATTTGGAGATCAAAATCAAGAGGGAAGCTCTCAAGTTTGGGGAAGAACAAATTTGGGAGGAAAAAAAGGCAAGTGTGAAATGAAAGAGAGGGACACCTCTCCCCCTATAGGTGGCTGGCCATACATGCCCTAATGGGCCTATGTGAAATGTCCAAGATGCCCCTACAAGTCTCCTTTGGGTCAACTTAAGTCATGACAAGGTTTGTGGTCAAAAAGGTCAAGTTTATGTCTCTAATTTAACCATACTAAGCAAGTAGGATTAGTCTAATAACACTAACTTAATTAGTGGGGTTTGCGGGCCATGCCTAACTAATCTTGGGGTCCCGACTAGAGCCTAAGCTACCCGGGTCACTAACACAAGTCGGAACGAAACGAAACGAAACTCAAACCCGACTAAACAAATCCCGTAAAATCAATGTTAAAATATAAAAATTCCCAAAATATTAAAATATAAAAATGACCAAAATCACAATACATCAATTTAAATATTATTAAAATAACCTAAAATTTACCAATTAATCATAATCCTAAATAATTCAAAAGTCACAAAATGACCAAATTACCCTTAGCCTAAAAAGTGGTAATTAGCTAAACTAATCACATGGGTTATGCCACCATTGTTATGGTTAGTCTATAGGCTAAGCAGCTATAAGGTTACACTAGCCAAATAAAAAATTATAAAACACTAATTTAATGATATTAAAATAATTAAAATTTACCAATAAATTAATAACATGATTTAAACCTATTATTAAATAATTAATTTTATAAAAGTTTAAAATTACCCTCATTTTAGAAAAGTGGTAGTTACAAACCCCCACACTCTCTATATCTCTTACCCCCACATTCCTAAGTCATGTTACAAATCACTCTCTCTTCACTGCCACACGTTGGCCTTGGGCCAATATGTTGCTACTGTTGTGGTTATTTCAGTCATGCTAACAAATACCCTGGCCAAGCATTGCCAAGTGCCTTGCAGTAGGCCAAACGGCCTGCTGTATACTGCTGCTACTATTACTTGCAATGCAATGCAAATGCCAAACCAAATTGCTAATGGGCATTACCCCTACTTCTACTGCTGTTAAGGCTTGCTCTTCTGCAAGCTGTTACTGCACCTGCAAGCTTGCCTTGGCAATGCTACCTGTAAACTCCCAATCCTAACTGATATCCAAATCACCTGGATAACCTAATTTGTCACAGCAGAAAACTCTCTTAACACTGATACCTGACACTGCCCTCATTCTTACACTTACCTAGCTCTCTCCCATTCTCATATAGCATACATACACATATATGAATATTCATACATAAAAATATATAAATATTTATATATATATATATAAGTGAAATACCTACCTGAGCCCTCACCCTCTCGAGCACTTGGGAAATGGCCAAGTGGCCCAAGCAAAACAAGCCAATGGCTCAAGATGGCTGTGCAACTTGGCCAAAAGGGAACCATATCCCTGCAAGGAAATGGACAAGTCCTGATGCCACTTCTCAGAGCCAAATCGAAACCCATAACCCACAAAATTCAAATCCAAAATAGATACCTGAACATATCTAAACCCCTATACATTAACATTCAAACATGTGTACATAATCCCAAACCCAGGTATCCATCATACCTAACATTCGAGAACCTAAACCGTGTCAAGAGAGTGTGGCAAGGTGTACAGACGTGTCTAGTGTCAGTGTGTCTAGCATGTGTCCACTAAGGTGTCCATAAAGTTTCCAAGGCTGCGTCCAGAGGTGTCAACCTATGTATCAGTATATATGCACAACACAGTGTGTGTAGGGTGTGTTGGGTGAGCTAGGGACACGTGTGTCCAACCACATGTCTCGTGGTCGTGTCCTAGGGTAGGGTAGGTAAAGGGGATCATGTCTGTTACCCTGATTCATGTCCAAACTGTGTCGTGTCGTGAATACTTGTGAGTATCAGTGGATAATTTTTACGTGTGTGTGACAGGTGTGCGACATCTGTGAGTTAAATTCCATACTAGAAACTTAACCAATTCCTCTCAAATTTTGGGAGCACTGTGTCATTAAGTGCCCCCACGTGTCCACCAAATTTGGTGTGGTCTTGTGTCGTGTCCACCGAGAAATAGGGCTCGAGTAGCAGGACAGTGCACGAGATCCTCATGCTGTGTCCCTGTGTCCAATTACGACACGAAACAGTGCCAAAATTAACTCAGTCACCTGGAAATATAATCTACACTATATTAGATACAAATTCATGTAATTAGTTTTGAAAATTATAAATATTTATTTCTATGTGGCATTTCACCAAATACTTTACACTACACTCCGATACGCCCCTGATACGCGTATCAAATGGATTCGAGATCGAACCAAACTTGGCCTAGGGCTAAGGGGACCCTAAATGAATGCATCTATGGAGAAAAATCAAGAATTTAATAGGTTTAGAGGCTATTACCTATTGAGAGTTAGAATCTCAATGAAATTGCATTTGAGAGCCAAATTTCTCCACTTCTAATGGTCAACTTGCTTCAAATTTTTGCTAGCTAGTTACTAATGACCTCTTCTTCAGCAGGGGAGTGTGTTGCAATTGATTAGGCTCAATTTGAAGTTGATTTGGAGAAAGGGGGTGAATTTGGAGAAGAACACAAATTAGGGTTTGAGTTCTAATGAAAGAGGTAAGGAGGGAGGCTAACATGATGTTATATAAGGGAGGGGCTGCCCTTGGTTGCCATGGGTGTGTGGATTAGGGTTTGGATAGATATTTAAGTCATGGGTAGGCATCTATAAGTTTAATTCAAGCCCTCTTAGGAAAGGCCCAAGTAAATTAGGGTTTCTAGCTAAATATCCTACTTAAATGAAAATATCTAGATATCATTAGTCTTGTCATCTAGTTAGAACCTTCTAATGCAAAATCTAGGCTCATGACTAATATCTAGATTACGGCAATTCTAGGCTAAGGCCTAATATCTCAATTAGCACATCACTAATTAATCAAAATTCAACTTAATACAAAAGTCACAAAATGACCAAAAATATACCCTTAACCTAGAAAGTGGTAATTAGCTAATCTAATCACATGGGATAGGTCCCCATGGCCATGGTTAGTCTCTAAGCTAAGTAGTTCTATGGTTACACTAGTAAAGCACCAAAATCACAATGTACCAAATTAAATAGTATTAAATTAATTAAAAATTACCATAAATCATTACCATGATTTAAATCCAATTATTTAATAATAAGTTTTACAAAAGTTTAAAATTACTCTCATTTTAAAAAAGTGATGGTTATAAGTCTGCCCTCCTTAGAATAATTTCGTCCTTGAAATTTAAGGTGGTCATACTCTACTTAAGGTCACGTCCCCAACAATCATGGTCTCTGAAAACTCTATCTAAATCATTCAATTTGAAGGAATAACCTACGGGGTCATGGTATACAATGTCAATCTGTGGTCTCATCTAGCTATACTTGTCAGACTACAGCACTAGGCAGTCATAAGGTATCAAATCATACAGGCAACAGTAGGGTGCATCAATTCATCAAAGACATGATAAGGACTAGGTCAAAACTCCTCTCCAACTAGGTCTAGTGACTAGAACTCCCTCCTGGAGGCGGGGCCTAAATTCCTAAGGTATTTCTCATGAATCATGCTCTTGTTAAACCTCTTCTTCCTTATTTTTTATCTTACTCTCCTCTATCAACTTAATTATCCCAAAATTTAAATTTCTACACCTGGTCCTAACTTGTATCCAAAACCCTTAGATCAAAGTTTATGAAATCTTCAAACTTGTTCAAATCACTATCCTTGAAATTTGTTCGAAGTTAATACTACTACGTCATGCAGGAACTTATTCTCCATTATAAAATCAACCTTCGTATTTCCTTCACATACACCTTCAATATCATTCTTCTTAAATTTTAAAACTTCCTACCAATTTTTTAAATTTTTCCTATACTCAAAATCCTTGTGTTCACTCTGTTCCTAGTCATCCCCTTACCAACATCTTATTTGATTTTTGTATCATCATCGTATTACAGTTAAATTCTCTTCTCCATCTCTAAATTCCCATATTTAGCATCACCACCTTAAGTGAAATATCTCGAGAAATAACCTAAAATTATTTAAGTTCACCAATGTAACACCCACTTTTCAGAAATGAGGGTAATTTTAAAATTTTGTAATTATAATCATTTTATAATGATATTTAAATTATATTGTGATTTTTGGTGATTTTAAATCAATTTAAAACTATTTAAAATATTGAATTATGATTTTGATGGTTAACTAGTTAAACCCTAGTTTTGCTAAGCCTAGAGACTAACCATGACCAAGGGAGCCTATTCATGTGATTAGGATGACTAATTACAACTTTTTAGCCTAAGGGTATTTTGGTTATTTTTGACTTATTAATGAAAATAAATTTTGATTAATTAATATTGTACTAATTGAATTGTTAGAGACTAACCTAGAAGCTTAACCTAATCTAGATTAGTCTTGAGGTTAGAATCATGGTTAGAACATTCCTACTAAGTGCCAAGGTTAGTAATATCTAGATATTCCTAAGTAGAATATTTTCCCTTTGAGATATTTGTAAAAAGAAAGCCTTAGGACTAATTGAACCAATAGGAGGACTTGAAATTGGGTGGAAGAACCCTAGCCACACATCTAGCTATTGCCAAACCGTAATTCCCTTAGTTTGGCCAGCCATACAAGCCCCCCCTCCTATAAGTATCACACTTAAGAGCCTTTGCCTCTTTTTAAATAACTACAAAGAACCCTAACTTGTTCTTCCCCAAATTCCTCCCCCTTTATCCAAATTGATCCCAAATTGAGTCAAATCAATTGCATCATCATCTCCAACAGTAGAGGATGCTAAGGGAGGCTAGCTAGCAAGGATTCGAAGTAAATAGACCATTACATTTGAAAAAGAACACCTTCCCTTTCTTATTTTTTATTGAGATTTCCTCTAAATAGGTAAATGCCATAAAACCTATTTAAATTTCAGTTTCTTTCCATATATGCATTCATTTAGGGTTCCCCTAGGTGTAGCCCAAGTTTGGTAGAAATTCGTGTCTATTTTATGTCTGTATCGGACACGTATCGGTGTTTTTGAATAGGTGTTTGATGAAATGCTTGATAGGAATTAATATTATTAATTTTGAATTATATTTGAAGGAATTTGTAGCCCTATATGTGAGGAACATGAAACCCTAACTCTGAGCTCATATCGAGCTATGTCCGTGTCCAAAATGGACACGAACTCACTGCACGAGGACTCGGTCGAGTGCCCTACTACCGTGTCCATTTTCTCTGTGGACACAACATGGTTCGACACAATATTTTATGGGAAGGTGCGGGCAAACACTGACACAACGCACACAAAATTTGAGGAGAAACCATCGAGGGGTTAGGAAGAAATCGAGGCTGCACTGTCTCGTGCTCACTGTGCACGTGCACAAAATCACGCTCTGATACGCACTAATACGCAGGATACGACACGGCTAGGACTCAATACAGACACATATACACCTAGACCTAGACCCACCCTAACTATGGACACATGCACGAGACCTGATGTGTTGTGTGTCGTATCCTTTTGAAGTCAACACCTCAGCACGACATTGTCACACTGTTTCCTGATAATGTGTTTGTTTGAGCTTTGGACATGTCTTGGACCTCACTTTGGACACTCTCACATATTGGCACACTGGTTAGACACGTTGGTTCACTCTTTTCCTATACTGCTTAATCTTGTCTTGTGTACTGCTTGCACCATGTCTGCAGAATACTCCTCGATCTGTCTATACTTTGGTTGTTCAGTGATGCCATGTTCTGTTCTGGTCCTAGTTGATGATCGACTGATACCCTTTGAGTATCAGACACCTCACTCCTAATACTTTAGATTGATCTGTCCCCTAGCATATATATATATATATAGGTAATATATGAGGATTATGAGATATCAGTTAAATTGGATGATGGATAGGGGGTTTGTAGGTTGTCTCTATATGTATATAGGTATGCGTATCTCTGTTGTGTGTGTGTTCTTAATATATGAGTGTTTGTGAGTAGAGAGCATCAATAGGAATAGAGATATGCATAAGGCCTACCATTTCTCTGATCACAGATGTGAAGAAAGGTATTATTGAGTTAGAGAGGGGCTCATGTTGTGTGTATGTGTGATAAACATCTATATACCAGCTTGTAGCAGTAGCATTTGCTACTTTTCTAGCTTAGTGTCAATCCCCATTTCCTTTATTGTTCAGCCCTGGTGACATATGAACTTGTATTAGTTGTATATGATTCGGGTATCAGTCATTAGATGTGGATAGCTTGAACTTGGAAATTCAAGTTCAGTCTCTAGCAATTGCCTTGCCCCTTCATCTTGAGCCTAGCTTTACTCATCTATATACTCTTGCTAATGGTGTCCAGTTGATAGCCTAGTCTCTGTCATGTTACATCTAATCCATATTTACATCAATGTTCAAACTTGGTTTGCTAACTCAGTATCTTAAATACCCAGTTTCTAGTTGAGTACCAATTAGGATGCCATGTCCAGTTCTCATATAAGTTAGCTAATCCATATACTTGATTAGAATTGTATATATTAGTCCTTGTATACAGTAGTTAAATTCGTATTCTTTTGTTCAGTCCTATATCTTTTAGTTCAGTCTTGGATTTGAGTAGAGGGAGGTTCGAGTTTAGGATACTTTAGTATATGGTTGTTCAGTTTTGGACAGTTGGGGTATGATTTGTTTTAGATATAACACTTGTTCAGTTCTTCGAATTTAAGTTTTAGTCCATTAGTATATGTTAGTTCATCTTGTATTGATCATAGTGTCCCATCTTTATTTTGTTCAAAACCACAATCTCATGGTTTCAGACATTGCTTAACATCCTAATGCGGTATTGGACTCTTTTGAACTCTCTGTTCAGTTTTGGTTGTTTAGTCCTTATCTCCTCTATAGAAGTCGCCTTTACATGTTAAAATGTACTACATTTGTATTCAGTCTTTGAATCCTTGATTCAGTCGCTCCTATTAATCCAGATATCAGATGATTAGCCACACTCAGTCCATATGACCCTGTCCATTCTGTTTCTCACCATTGGTACTTAGTGTATCAATCCCCTCCTCAATGTCAGTCCCTTACCTTAGCTTGGTCCATCTTTTAGTTTAGTCTTTGTTATTTAGTTCACTCCCTACTAGAGTATATACCTGTCCCCTTTTGTTCAGACCACTTAAGGTTATATCATATATCTTAGTATCCTTCATTGTTCTACATTACCTATCCACTTGAAATTTGTTCACTGCAGGTTTAGTATGGTCCTGCCCTTGTATTCCCATCTAACCATTGCTTAGTAGATGTTGCATTTCTCTTTTTAGCCCTTGTCTTAGTTTACAGTTGGGGTATACAATATGTAGGTTCATATATGTTGTACATTATTTATATCTTTAATATAAGTTTAAGGTTAGGGTAACAAGGGTTAATGTTGATGTAGATGCTTGCTATAGGATTATGGGTTAGATAGAAGTGATGGTATAAATACTTGTATAAGTGATATACCTTGGGGGTATATGGTATAAGGTTAGAGTTGTGTTAGTTAACAGAGGTTTTAGACTAATACCTATTTGCCAACATCAATGACCAAGTTGACCAAAATCCTAGAATCCAAGTTGACCAAATAGTTTAGGATTGACTTAGTTAGTCTAAGTTGACTAGAGTTGACTTTGGGTTGACTCTTGACCTAGAGAGACCTAGTGGCTTATAGATTGCATTGTTTAGTTCAATTATTCAATTTAGAACACATTATAACCCATATTGCTCTATTTAGGACATTGTGACTCCGGTACAGACATCTGATATTACACTACTCTCTTCAGAGTATCAGGCGAGTGCATTCTCTGATAGTTCTTTTATTTACTTGTCGATTATTATATTTCAGTTCTAGTTAGTTCTATGTGATTCTTGTTAGAAACATGTATTGATATTTCTGAATTCATGTATGCGACACACATACTTTACTCGTTTAGCCTCTACTATTCGAACTATTCGCACCACCTATTAGCATCTTCATGTGCTGGTTGGACTTGTATTCGATTGATCTGTCGGACTATAGATTCACTTTTATTAGATGGGCGAGGAAATACTTGATTAGACATGTGAACATTCCTACTATTCGAACCACCTCTCTGTGAACGATATTCGAATAATAGCCATCCCACACTTGGCCAGGTGTGCGGTGTGCCGTATTATCCATAGCCGTTTATATGTCTATCTCAGTATTTTAAAACACACTTGGAGGATTGATTCGAATCATCATTAGAACATCATGTGAACTATTATTCGCACCACCTTATTCGAATCAACTTATTAAAACAATGATTAGAATCACATTCGACTCATACTGTACTGGAATCACATTCGACTCATCTTGTATTAGACTCACATTGGGATTACACTCGACTTATATTGTACGGCCTAGACTTATTATGCTACTCTAGTTCAGCTAGCTTATTTTACAGTCTTCCTTGCCATGTTTCTTCTCTTGTTTTGCTACATTACTTCCCTTGTACCTTAACTATTTCTCTACATCATTACCTGTATAAAACAGTCATGTTCATCAATATAACTGTCTATAACTGCTTTATAGTCTTTGTCATTTACTTGGGATTTCTAGATGAGTTGTGCTCGTTCCAGTCCTGACTGGACCTGTTGAAAATATTACAGATGCTTGTCCCGAGGACACTTGCCCTACTTACTATGGACCAGGAGATGTTTTTGCTACCTTTGGCCCCTACACTGGGTGCGGGTCGTGACAACCAAAACAAACTAACCTCGAATATCCTTGTTGTTTATAAAGTATACCTACAAAATATTATTGTTCCAACGATTATTATATACATCCTACTATCCTTCTGATCAACCGGAGGGGTCACTACCTCCTGAGCAGAAAAAACATCCTATGTTGAAAACTGGTGATCATAATCAGCAGAGAACTAGCTACCAGGGTTACTTATTCTACTACCATAGCTATACTATCACCTCTATGGTAAAGGCCTATCACAAGTCATCAAATTATTGTGCTATGAAAGAATTATATCTAAAAGAAGTTATACAAATAATTAGACTAAATAACTAAAATTATCCCTACTCCCAAGTTAATTGATGATGAAACAAAACAATTTTTTTGAAAAAGACTGAAATGAAAGGTAGAGATGATATGTTTAAGAACCTTCTCAAGATACAATCTGATAATCATATGTGTCTGTCCAAAATTATGATACTCAGAATCCTCGTCATACTAGTAAGTAAGGCTACGATAAATCATAGAGTCTGCAACTAAGGTAGATACCTCTAAAATCATTGTATTTAAAATTTTTGCATTGCCGCTAGCTTGGCTGCGAAAACCTTAAATTCTCACACCCGAGAAATACATCCAAAATCAGACTATATGTCCTTACCGTCCTAGCTAATATGGCTGTAGAAGACTCTAAATTCTATAACTGAGGCGACCTAGTCCATACGATTTATCTTGGTAGAAAATTAAATCAACAATGAACACCAAGAATCAAATTCATCAACGAACAAGGAAGGTAGACAGAAACTGTCGGAATCGAATTTTGAGATAGTTTATAGTGAGATTCTTAAGGGTCATCCCAGGAATCTCTCAAGTAGTCCTAACTGTGATTGAGTATCCTCTTATTCTAAAACCTATTCCTTATCTTTCGTAGGTGCGCAGCAGTACAACTAATCGTCGCACTACTACGACTTCGCACTAATGCGAATCTCGACCTGCATGGGCCACCACTAAAAATATGTCACGATCTGTACCCAGTATAGGTGCAGAAAAAGTGGGTACGTCCAGCCTATGCCGCAGTGTCAGCGGTAGAACACTGTCCTAGGTCACATACATCAAATACAGTATAAATATTCCAGTACAAGATATACTCTTCAATCGGAGGACAATACAGACGGCACAACTCATTCACAAATCTAATACGATATGATAGATAAGAAATCTCAAAAGAGAACATACAAACAGAAAGAAATAAGTCGGAGTGTCTAAACGACACTAACATCTCAACATCCAAAAATAATACAACTCAGAAAGTCTAACACAAATGACATAATAAAATAAGATAAACAGCCTAGGTATCTAGCCTAGGCAATAGGGATGATGTCCTCAGCTAGAGCTGGATCCTCCTATGGGTCCAACTCACAAGTGTCGTCTATATGTGCTCCATAGTATATAGGGAAAAACTCCTTAGTATCATCTGTAATATTTTCAACAGGTCCAATCAAGACAAGAACGAGCACATTTCTCCAAAATAGATCCAAAACGTAGCAAAAAATGTAGAACATACAGTTAAAAAAATACATGAACTGTAAAAAAATGTATATGAAGAACATGAAATACATGAAACTCCGCAGTGCGGGATGTACATGAACAGTTTAAAATAGACAATTCTGAGTACATGATAACAGTTTTATAGAAAATAAGAACTATATAGAAATATAAGTGATTTAGAGCACAAGATGGTTATATAGTCGGCTTGGGTTGCACATGAAGTAACCTGTGTTACACATGAAGAACACATTTGTACAAGATGAAACAGAGTTGCACAAGATGGGATAGATCACATATATATTTATAATCACCCCTACCCCCAATCAATACACAAGGATCCAGTCAAGTTACGTTACATGAACAAGAGGTTTTATTCATGAATCTCATGTGATCATGAGAGTACAAGAGTGCAAAAGTATATACATGAATGGGGTGTATAAAAAATACAAGATGTTCATGAAAAGCACATGACAAGATGTATTCGATGAACCCGGAGGAGAAAACATCGTACGACAAGATCCATATAGTACTAATCCGTGATAACAACGTGACAGCATCAAGTAAAGCAGTCTAAAGCAAGAGTATAGATATACTATCATAAATAAAAATGATCAGAGAATGTACTCGCCTAATAACCTGAACAACTGATATGTATAGATGTCCAAACTGGAGCCACTGAGTCCTATTTAGAGCAATACAGGTTATGATGTGTTCAATAAGTAATAATTGAAGTTTACAATGCAATCTACATGATTCTAGGTCAATCTAAGTTAGAGTCAACTCTAGTCAACTAAGTCAACAACTAAGAGTCAAAGTCAACTATCTAGGGTTCTAGTCAATTCTAGTCAATAAGGTCAACTATCCAAGGCTAGTCAAATTGTCCTTCTAGTCTAGGCTCTTATGGTATGTATCCATACACATACTAATATATACATAACTATTAATACCCTACTCACGAATATACTCCACTGAAATACAATACACCTATATATTTTTTTTATTTCTTTTTCCTACATATATACATATATATATATATATATATATATATATATATATATATATATATATATATATATATATATATATATATATATGTGTGTGTGTGTGTGTGTGTGTGTGTGTGTGTGTGTGTGTGTGTGTGTACTAATATAAACCCTTCTCTCACAATCTAACATCACCTATTCACTCACCCTACACTCTTCTATAACACACACATTACCAGACTACAACTCATACCATTACCCTCTTACATAATGTTTCCTAAACCCATCACCTATTACCTAACCTTCTCTATCTAACTGAAACCAACAAGAGCAAACCCCCCAAGCTCAGGCCCAAGGGTCTCACCAACCAGCTACTGCCTAACATTACAAACCTATATTACATTCATATATATACTATATTAGTATATATACATACTTAGTCTCAGGAAACTGAGACCTCACTAACCAAACCCCACACTCTCTATATCTCTCACCCCCACATTCCTAAGTCCTGTAACAAATCACTCTCTCTTTACTGCCACACATTAGCCTGGGGCCAAGGTGCTGCTACTATTATGGTCATTTCAGTCATGCTAACAAGCACCCTGGCCAAGCATTGCCAAGCGCCCTGCAGTAGGCCAAATGGCCTACTGCCTACTGCTGCTACTATTACTTGCAATGCAATGCAAATACCAAACCAAATTACTAATGGACATTACCCCTACTGCTACTGCTGCTAAGGCTTGCTCTGCTTCAAGCTGCTACTGCACATGCAAGCTTGCCTTGGCAATGCTGCCTGCAAACTCCCAATCTTAACTGATATCCAAATCACCTTGATAACCTAATTTGTCACAGGGGGATACTATCTTAACACTGATACCTGACATTGCCCTTACTCTCACACTTACATAGCTCTCACCCACTGTCATACAGCATACATACATACATACGAATATTCATATATATATATATATATATGAAAAATATATATGTGTGTGTGTGTGTGTGTGTGTGTGAAATACCTACCTGAGCCCTCACCCTCTCGAGCACTTGGAAATGGCCAAGTGGCCCAAGCTAAACAAGCCAATGGCTAAAGATGGTTGTGCAACATGGCCAAAAGGGAACCATATCCCTGCAAGGAAATGGCCAATTCCTGATGCCACTTCTGAGAGCCAAATCGAGACCCCATAACCTACAAAACTCAAATCCAAAATAGATACCTGAACATATCTAAACCCCTATACATTAACATTCAAACATGTGTACATAATCCCAAACCCAGGTATTCATCATACCTAACATTTGAGAACCCAAACCATGTCAAGAGAGTGTGGCAAGGTGTACAGACATGTTTCTAGTATCAGTGTGTCTATCATGTGTCCACTAAGGTATCCACGAAGTGTCCAAGGCTGTATCCAGAGGTGTCAACCTATGTATCAGTATATGTGCACAACACAGTGTGTGTGGGGTGTACCGGTGAGCTAGGGACACATGTGTCCAACCACGTGTCTCGTGGTCATATCCTAGGGTAGGATAGGTCTAGGGATTCGTATCTATTACCCTAATTCATGTCCAAACCATCTCGTGCCTTGAATACATGTGAGTATCAGTAGACGATTTTTGCGTGTGTGTGACAGGTGTGCGACATCTGTGAGTCGAATTCCTCACTGGAAACTCGACCAATTCCTCTCAAATTTTGGGATACTGTGTCAGTAGGTGCCCCTACGTGTCCACTAAATTTGGTGTGGTCTCGTGTCGTGTCCACCGAGAAATGGGGCTCGAGTAGCAGGACGGTGCACGAGATCCTCGTGTTGTGTCCCCGTGTCCAATTACGACACAAAAATAGTGCCAAAACCAACTCAGTCACCTGAAAATGTAATCTACACTATATTAGCTATAAATTCATGTAATTAGTTTTGAAAATTACTAATTTTTATTTCTATGTGGCATTTCACCAAACACTTTATACTACACTCTGATACGCCTCCGATACGCATATCAAATGGATTCAAGATCGAACTAAACTCGGCCTAGGGCTAGGGGGACCCTAAATGAATGCATCTATAGAGAGAAATAAGAAATTTAATAGGTTTAGAGGCCATTACCTATTAAGAGTTGGAATCTCAATGAAATTGTATTTGAGAGCCAAATCCCTCCACTTCCAATGGTCAACTTGCTTCAAATCCTTGCTAGCTAGTTACTAATGACCTCTGCTTCAGTAGGAGAGTGTATTGCAATTGATTAGGCTCAATTTGGAGTTGATTTGGAGAAAGGGAGGTGGATTTGGGGAAGAACAAAATTAGGGTTTGAGTTCTAATGAAAGAGGCAATGAGGGAGGCTAACATAATGTTATATAGGGGAGAGGCTGCCATGGGTGTGTGGATTAGGGTTTGGGTAGATATTTAAGTCATGGGTAGGCTTCTACAAGTTTAATTCACGCCCTCTTAGGAAAGGCCCAAGTAAATTAGGGTTTCTAGCTAAATATCATACTTAAATCAAAATATCTAGATATCGTTAGTCTTGTCATCTAGTTAGAACCTTCTAATGCAATATCTAGGCTCATGACTAACATCTAGATTACGGCAATTCTAGGCTAAGGCCTAATATCTCAATTAGCACATTACTAATTAATCAAAATTTAACTTAATACAAAAGTCACAAAATGACCAAAATACCCTTAGCCTAGAAAGTGGTAATTATCTAATCTAATCACATGGGATAGGACCCCATGGCCATGGTTAGTCTCTAGGCTAAGTAGTTCTAGGGTTATACTAGTAAAGCACCAAAATCACAATGCACCAAATTAAATAGTATTAAATTAATTAAAAATCACCATAAATCATTGACATGATTTAAATCCAATTATTTAATGATAAGTTTTACAAAAGTTCAAAATTACTCTCATTCTAGAAAAGTGGTGGTTACAATAAATACGGCACATCGCACGCTTGGCAAGTGTGAGACGGTTATCTTTTCAGATTATACCAGTAGGGGTGGTTCCAGTATGATTGAAAATGTTTATATGTCTACTCGAGTATTTCCCCGCCCCGACTAGTACAAGTGAATCTATATCCCGACACATAAATCATGTACAAGTCTAGCCAGAAAGTAAGTGGTACCAGTTGGTATTCCCAGTAGGTGGTTCCAGTGAGTGATTCCAGAAGTAGGGGCCAGAAAAGTATAATACATGTGTCGCAAATGGATGAATCCAGAAATACCAATCCATGTCATGATAGAGAATCAGATAATACTATACTAGAAGCTGAATCATAATAATCATCAGATAAATGAAAACTATCAGAGAATGTACTCGCGTGTAGTCCTGAGCAGTAAATGAGGATCGTTGTCCAAGGTGGAGTCATACAAACCTATATATGATATTTACAGAGTTATTTGGTGTTCTAGAGTAAACAATGAATCTAAATGTGCTATCTACATGCTGCTAGGCCATTTCTAGGTCATTAAAGTAAATCTAAGTCTACCCTCGCCAATCTAGGTTAAAGTTAGTCAAACTATGTCACGACCCGCACCCACTGTGAGGGTACGAGAACGTAACAACGCCCAGCCTACGCCGCAGTGTTGGCGGTAGAACGCTGTCCCAGGTCAATCATCTAACAATATAAAGGTACCTGTACAGTATATATACTCCGAATGGAGGGGACATAACAATATACAGTCTCAATCACATCTAAGGCAGAATGATGAAAATAAAAGATAGATAGATACTGGAATAAAAAGATCCACAGGATACAATCAGAGAGAAAGAGTCTAAGTGTCTACCGCCATACAAACTGAACATCCAACTCAATACAAGTCTCTAATACTGAAAATGAAAGAATATATACAATCATATCTCAGAAGACAGAAATAGTAAAACCTAGACTAGGGAGCCTCAGTCTCTAAGCTAGTGCATCAGGCTGGAAATCTGGGTCACACATGTCATCTACAACTGTCCCATAGTAGGTGTCTATGCAGGCCTCCTCCTCATCCTCTGTAATATTTTCAACAGGTCCAGTCAGGACGGGAGCGAGCACAAAACATCTCACGCGGTTCATATCGAGTTAGGAAATATAAAGCATGCAATAGGGTAAAGTACATGAAACGCTGAAAGAAGAAGATATATGAAAAACAGTAAAGATTTGATAACAGGAAATATCTAAATATGATAAGTAAAAACTGTAAGGAACATGTAATTTTAGAGTACAATCTGGTTATGCAAACGGGCTAGGAAAATGCAATGGTAACTCCATTGTATGTGGGTACAATAGACATATACAATAGTTATACAATGTTGTACAATAGAATTTGAGTACATAACCAATTCTACTCCCCCTCCCCAATCAATACACAAGGATCTACTCCAGTTACGTTATCTTATATAATAGTGTACAATATTATATAATGGATGTACAATGTTATACAATAGTGTACAATGGTCTATCCCTGGGGCTCATGTGATAATGAGAGTACAATATGCACAATGAGTATACAAGGATATGGGTATTCAATAAATACAATATGGAAGTGAAACGCACATCACAATATGTATCTAGTGAATACAAGGGGATAACATCCCAAAAGAAGATCCATATAGTACCAATCCGTGATAACAGTCATGTCAGCATCAAGTACAGTAATCTAGAGCAAGAATGTAAATCCATACAAGTATGAAACGGTCAGAGAATGTACTCGCCTGATAGCCTGAGTGTCTGAAGAGAATATACTGTCCGAGGAGTGGTGTCTGTCTCCTATAGAACAGTACAAGTCACAACAAGTCCAAAATGATAAAATGAAGCTCTACCATGCATTCTATATGAATCTAGGTCAAACTAGGCCAAAGTCAACTCTTGGTCAACTCTGGTCAACCTTAGAAGTCAAACTAGGTCAACTAGGGTCAAACTAGGTCAAGTCCTAGCCCAACAAGTCTAATAAGTCTCACTAGGCCTAACCAAGCCTAGTCTAGCAATCACACACCAATCACAAGGCTATACAAGCCAAACACAAGCCATCACATTCAATATTATACATAAGAGAAAGGAAGCTAACATGTAAAGCTATGTGTGTGTGTGAACATGGAGGTGTACAAGAAAAGAGAAATCAACACTAGATAGGAGTTTACACTACACTTGGCACAAAGCTAACCCATCATCATTACACATATATTTATACTTAACATGCAAGGCTATAATATACATCCATATACATATAGAGAGTTAGAGAGAGAGCTATGTAAATAGGCAATTGCCATATTTATTTCACCACACTAAACACATGCACATATCACATTGGGCTATACATATATCACATTCACATTACCTAGGAAATTGCATTATTCATTACCTATCACATTACCCCATTCTCATTTACACATTCACATAGGTTAGATATTATATATATATATATATATATATATATATATATATATATATATATATATATATATATATATATATATATATATACATATTCATTACTAAATATATACATACCTAAATATATATTACATACATGTATTTATTCATATATAATATATATACTTACACATGTATATAGAGAGAGAGCATGTGTGTGTGTGTTAGAGTGTACTGTGGTGTGGAAGTGAACAGGAAGGTGAGCATGTAATGTGTGTGTGTGTGTGATGTGCTCTGTGTACATATGTGTGTGGAAATGGTATACAAGAAAATAGTGTGCAGGAAAAATAGATGACAGTAAACAATATGAAGAGTTGAGTGTGTGTGCATTGGCTAAAAGTGTGCAGGAAACTCCAAATAGTGAGCAGTAAAGACCAACACTGTGTGTGTGATGTGTCCAAGTGCAGGAAAATAGATGACAGTGTGCATATAGATTCATTAAAATAGTGAAAGATAGGGAAGGAACAATCAAGCCAAAATAGAAATCACATTTAACATCAAGTCCCCCCTTACCTCATTCTCAGGTTAACCTATACTGGAATTCAAATCGAAAGGAAGGAAGGAAAGGGAAACCAATTCCTTGGTTTCACATAACCACAACCCAAAACCCAGTTTTCTGATTAACCCAATAAACTCAGATTACACTTTCAGAAAACAGTGCATCATGTGACAGGAATAATAAAAGAAAAGGAAATCAATTCATGTACTTTAAATCTCAGTTTTTAACAAATACTTGACAGTCTCATAATCCCAGTTTTAATATACTTAATAGTGAACATTCCAGGTTAAAATAGGAACTGAAATTAAGGTTGACAGGGCAAGGTAGGTAATGCATGGATTAACATGGTAGCATGAATCAATGTTGACAGTAAACAAGAGTGACATGTGAAAGATGCAGGAAATACTTAGCCAATTTCTCAGGTTTTTACAAATAATCAAATGACAGGCTCAACAGTGCTACTCACTAGATTCTCAGGTCAATACACAACCAACCTCAGTTCAGTCCCATGAAGATCATTCAAAATATTTTAATGTGAACCCAAATCAGTTTAAAAAAATATTAACAGTGAACTAGAAAATATCAGCTTATAATATATTATGAACATCTACCTATTTAACAGTCCACACACATCATTTTAACACCAACTCTCTAACATGGCAAAATAACACATGGGAGAACATAATTTAGAGTCTAACTCAGCATTAAATCATCAATACTAGGATTAAACATTAGACAAAATCAATTTAGAAAAACTGGAATGGCAAGAAACAGTTTATAGTATCAGAACATTGATTTGATGTAAATTGAAATAGCAAAAATAATTAATCATTAATCTAATGATTGGAAAAATACAAAAACCCCTCGTGCACAACCCTACACATCATTTCGTGTCACCCATAGGCCGACACGGCATGTCCACAGCAAGAACACAAAGAGAAACACATACAGTGCATTGACAGTGCACTGTCTCGTGCACACGTGCACTTGTGTCGTGTGCACGACACAGGACACGAATGAATCTCGTGGTGACACACATGGGTAGCCCACCTATAGGGCTACCTCGTGGGCCCACTGGCCAGTGTCCACGACGTGTCAGGGTCGGACACGAGACCCGTGTCAGTGGGGAAAACCCACAGTGCACTACCATAGGCCAATCCCCGTGTGGGATCAATATCTCTCTCGACACGACTCGAGGTCATGTGAGACTTGACACATGGCGTGTCAGTCCATGCCCCTAGCCTCGTGTCAAGTTTCGTGTCCATACGAAACGTGTCGTATCCGCTACAGGGCCCGATAGGCAAGGGATCCCTGTAGCAGCGCGCGGCCGTGTGCACGCGCGTGTCCAGGCTATCAAAACGACACAAAAATGACACGACACTAATACGTAAGCACTAGGATCAAAAGACAACATCAGATCTATTATTCCTATTCAAAAATAATGAAATAAATCGATCAAAATGCCCTTTGAGGCATTTCGTCGAACACAATGCCATGGTCACTGATATGTGTCCAGAACGGACACAAAAGCTCCGACACCAGGAACGAAACCTATCCAAACCCTAGGGGGACCCTTAGGGCTTCCTATTCATGAAGACTAACTGGAATTTCATGGAGTTTTGGAGAAATTACCTCAATGTGAACTTCCAATGGGAAAGGCCTCTTCCTAGCTATTTGCTTGGTGTCTAAAACTCTTCCAATCAATGCCAAACTGAACCAAAACAATTACAACAGCAAGAATGACAGATTTAGAAACTAATGCAACTAGTTTGGGGATTTTAGGACCTATAATAGAATTATAATGGATTTATGAAGACAAGAACTCACCTCCTTGAAAATAGGGCTCTTCCTAAAGAAAAGAGGCAACCCTAGATTTGGGAGGGGTTTTATATGGTGGGAATCCCCATGTGGATATTGTGGCCGGCCACTAGGGCTTGGGTTTAGGTTTAGTCCAATGGTTGGGCCTTGGGCCAAGCTACAAGGCTAAATGTAGATTAGATTTAGACAAGGTTCTAAAACCACAAGTCATGACTTATGACTTCTATTCCTATTTGCTAAAATGACTTAAACCAAGTGCTAGGCTAGGTTAGACTAGAGTCACTTGACCTAACCATGATCCACTAACTAGGGTTAACTTCTAGGTAGGTCTACAAAGTCAACACTAGTCAAAAGTCAACCTAGTTCAAACTATTCTAAAATAATTCCTAAAATTACCCATAAATTCCAATAAATTCTAATAAATTTAAATAATAATAAATAATCCCAAATAATTCTTAAAATTACAAAAATAACTAAAATACCCCTCAGTCTGGAAATGAACACTAGCAAGACACCAAATCATAAGTCATAAAATTAAATAGTTTAAAAATAATTAAAAATCACCAAAAATCAGAATATGAAAAAATATCATTAAATAATAATTATACTTAAAAAATTTCAAAAATACCCTCTTCTGGAAAACTGGGTGTTACAATCCTGCCCACCTTATAAAAATTTCGTCCTCGAAATTAAAATGGTAGTAGTCCTTCTAGGTCAAACACCCCACAATCAGAGTCTCAAACATACCGTCAGATAATCATATGCGTCTGTCCAAAACCATGATTCTCAGAATCTCTGTCATGCCAGTGAGCAAGGCTACGATAATCACAGAGTCCTCAACTATGGTACATACCTCTAGAATTATGGTATTTAAAATTTTCGCATTGCCGCGCGCTTGGCAGCGAAAACCTTAAATTTCCACACCCGAGAAATACATCCATAGTCCGACTATATGTCCTCACTATGCCTGCTAGCATGACCCTAGAGGATTCTAAAATCTCACAATCGAGGCGACCTAGCCCATACGACTTATCTCAGAAGAAAATTAAATCATAATGAAGCACCAGATCGAAACTTATCAACAATGAAGAAACAGATAGGAACAGATGGAATTGAATTTCAAGATAGGAATTTCAGAATTGAATCAAAAGAACGGAACCTGCAACTAGATCCCCAACGGCCTGAGCATCCTCGGCTGTCATGGCGAAAGCTCGCCCAGGCTGGCCTCCCCTGGCCTGCTGCTGATGCTGGACGAACCTCTGTTGCTGAGTCTGCAATGGTGGTCCCCTCTGCTGCCCTGCCGGAGCTCTAGCTCCTGGTGCTACCTGAGCCAATGGTGTCGGGTTCTTGGGACACTCTCTACACTGATGCTCTACTGATCCGCAAAGTAAACACATACCCAGCCTCTTCCTGCAGTCATCCCACCCATGGCCTTGCTTCTTGCAGAAGTTGCACACAGTGTTCTGCTGCTGCCTGGGTGCCTGCTGATACTGCACCTGTCTCTGTCCCTGATACTGAACAGGCCTCTGCTGCTGCTGCTGGAAATGGGCCATCGGCTGCTGATACTGCTGCTGAAACTCATGCTGAACGTGCGGTCTCTTGGCCGGTCCTCCGCTGCTGCTGCCCCCAACTAGGTCTCGTCCCCTCTTGAACCTAAGCACAAGATCATCCTCTGCAGCTAGTGCGTCCACCAGGATCTCCTCAAAGGTAGTGCTGCGGGCGTTCTTGGTGTAGGACTTGACCTCCTTTACCAAGCCCTTCCGGAACCTCCGGGCCTTCGTCGTCTCTGACAAGTCATCCATTAATCTGCTCAGGCGACAGAACTCTCCTGCGTACTCCTCCACAGACTGGTTCTCCTGGACTAGGGCCTCGAACTGGGTCTCGAGGGCTCCCAGCGCTGCGTCTGGAAAGAACTTCTCCTTGAACAGCTTCTTGAATGCTGCCCAAGTCTGTCCTGCTGTACCGACCCTCGGGTCGGTCTGGTACCAGGTACGGGCCAGATCCTGCATCATGCTGGCCGCTGCCTCTATCTGGAGCCTCGTCGGGATCTCAGCCAACCTGAAAATCTCTTCCATATGCTCGATCCACTCATCGGCATACAAGATCCCCTCTATCCCTCGGAAGTCTCTCGGGTGCATCTTCTGGAAATCTTGGATGCCCTTCTCCCGTGGCTGGTACGGCTGCAGGGCTGCTGCTGGCTGAGCTATGACTCTCTCTACCGCAGTCATTGCCAGCTCAATGCCTCGTGTGAGCTCTGCTGTCTACCCCTGATGCTGGGTCTGCTGACCCTCCATGTACTGTCGGAAGAAGGCTAACAGCTGAACGGCGTCAATTGTCCCTGCAGGTGGCTGCTGCTGCTGAAGAAGTATATCCGGAATCACCGGACTCGGCTCATGCCTCACAGGTGGAGGGGGTCCTCCGAAAGCTGCCAAAACGCCTACCCCAGCTGGCATGACTGGGGCTGCGGTACCAGGGGCTGGCTGCTGAGTAAGAGAGGTGACAGGCCTCTCCTCGGCCCCCCTTGGCCCTGGCGATACGATCTTGTCTCAACCATCCTGGAGACACTGATCAAGAAACAATTGCTGAGAATGAATCGAAATATCAAGGGAGGACAGTTATATTCAAGGAAGACAATAAGCAGCAAAATGTAGATGTACAAAATCTGAATGAGAGTTTTTTCTATTTGTGATTGAGTACCTTCAAAAATATTCTAATCCTACTGCAGGCTGTAGTGATACTCTAGTTCGAATACCACTACATAAACTCGACCAGCATGGGCCACCACTAAAAACGTGTCACGACCCACACCCACTGTGAGGGTACGAGAACGTAACAACGCCCAGCCTACGCCGTAGTGTCGGCGGTAGAACGCTGTCTTAGGTCAATCATCTAACAATATAAAGGTACCTGTACAGTATATGCACTCCGAATGGAGGGAACATAACAATATACAGTCTCAATCACATCTAAGGCAGAATGATGAAAATAAAAGATAGATAGATACTGGAATAAAAAGATTCACAGGATACAATCAGAGAGAAAGAGTCTAAGTGTCTACTGCAATACAAACTGAACATCCAACTCAATACAAGTCTCTAATACTGAAAATGAAAGAATATATACAATCAAATCTCAGAAGACAGAAATAGTAAAACCTAGACTAGGAAGCCTCAGTCTCTAAGCTAGTAGATCAGGCTGGAAATCTGGGTCACACATGTCATCTACAGCTGTCCCATAGTAGGTGTCTATGCAGGCCTCCTTCTCATCCTCTGTAATATTTTCAACAGGTCCAGTCAGGACGGGAGCGAGCACAAAACATCTCACGCAGTTCATATCGAGTTAGGAAATATAAAGCATGCAATAGAGTAAAGTACATGAAACGCTGAAAGAAGAAGATATATGAAAAATAGTAGAGATTTGATAACAGGAAATATCTAAATATGATAAGTAAGAACTGTAAGGAACATGTGATTTTAGAGTACAATCTGGTTATGTAAACGGGCTAGGAAAATGCAATGGTAACTCCATTGTACGTGGGTGTACAATAGACATATACAATAGTTATACAATGTTGTACAATAGGATTTGAGTACATAACCAATTCTACTCCCCCTTCCCAATCAATACACAAGGATCTACTCC
This sequence comes from Iris pallida, assembly GCA_029216955.1. Classification (NCBI taxonomy): domain Eukaryota; kingdom Viridiplantae; phylum Streptophyta; class Magnoliopsida; order Asparagales; family Iridaceae; genus Iris; species Iris pallida. Next base: position 4,331,288 of record JANAVB010024994.1, read on the forward strand.
AGTTACGTTATCTTATACAATAGTGTACAATGTTATACAATGGATGTACAATGTTATATAATAGTGTACAATGGTCTATCCCTGGTTTCATGTGATAATGAGAGTACAATATGCACAATGAGTATACAAGGATATGGGTATTCAATAAATACAATATGGAAGTGAAACGTACATCACAATATGTATCTAGTGAATACAAGGGGATAACATCCCAAAAGAAGATCATAGTACCAATCCGTGATAACAGTCGTGTCAGTATCAATTACAGTAATCTAGAGCAAGAATGTAAATCCATACAAGTATGAAATGGTCAGAGAATGTACTCGCCTGATAGCCTGAGTGTCTGAAGAGAATATACTGTCCGAGGAGTGGTGTCTGTCTCCTATAGAACAGTACAAGTCACAACAAGTCCAAAATGATAAAATGAAGCTCTACCATGCATTCTATATGAATCTAGGGCAAACTAGGCCAAAGTCAACTCTTGGTCAACTCTGGTCAACCTTAGAAGTCAAACTAGGTCAACTAGGGTCAAACTAGGTCAAGTCCTAGCCCAACAAGTCTAATAAGTCTCACTAGGCCTAACCAAGCCTAGTCTAGCAATCACACACCAATCACAAGGCTATACAAGCCAAACACAAGCCATCACATTCAATATTATACATAAGAGAAAGGAAGCTAACACGTAAAGCTATGTGTGTGTGAACATGGAGGTGTACAAGAAAAGAGAAATCAACACTAGATAGGAGTTTACACTACACATGGCACAAAGCTAACCCATCTTCATTACACATGTATTTATACTTAACATGCAAGGCTATAATATACATCCATATACATATAGAGAGTTAGAGAGAGCTATGTAACTAGGCAATTGCCATATTTATTTTACCACACTAAACACATGCACATATCACATTGGGCTATACATATATCACATTCACATTACCTAGGAAATTGCATTATTCATTACCTATCACATTACCCTATTCTCACTTACACATTCACATAGGTTAGATATAATATATATATATATATATATATATATATATATATATATATATATATATATATATATATATATATATATATACATATTCATTACTAAATATATACATACCTAAATATATATTACATACATGTATTTATTCATATATAATATATATACTTACATATGTATATAGAGAGAGAGCATGTGTGTGTGTGTTAGAGTGTACTGTGGTGTGGAAGTGAACAGAAAGGTGAGCATGTAATGTGTGTGTGTGATGTGCTCTGTGTACATATGTGTGTGGAAATGGTATACAAGAAAACAGTGTGTAGGAAAAATAGATGACAGTGAACAATATGAAGAGTTGAGTGTGTGTGCATTGGCTAAAAGTGTGCAGAAAACTCCAAACAGTGAGCAGTGAAGACCAACACTGTGTGTGTGATGTGTCCAAGTACAGGAAAATAGATGACAGTGTGCATATAGATTCATTAAAACAGTGAAAGATAGGGAAGGAACAATCAAGCCAAAATAGAAATCACATTTAACATCAAGTCCTCCCCCCTTACCTCATTCTCAGGTTAACCTATACTGGAATTCAAATCGAAAGGAAGGAAGGAAAGGGAAACCAATTCCTTGGTTTCACATAACCACAACCTAAAACCCAGTTTTCTGATTAACCCAATAAACTCAGATTACACTTTCAGAAAACAGTGCATCATGTGACAGGAATAACAAAAGAAAAGGAAATCAATTCATGTACTTTAAATCTCAGTTTTTAACAAATACTTGACAGTCTCATAATCTCAGTTTTAATATACTTAATAGTGAACATTCCAGGTTAAAATAGGAACTGAAATGAAGGTTGACAGGGCAAGGTAGGTAATGCATGGATTAACATGGTAGCATGAATCAATGTTGACAGTAAACAAGAGTGACATGTGAAAGATGCAGGAAATACTTAGCCAATTTCTCAGGTTTTTACAAATAATCAAATGACAGGCTCAACAGTGCTACTCACTGGATTCTCAGGTCAATACACAACCAACCTCAGTTCAGTCCCATGAAGATCATTCAAAATATTTCAATGTGAACCCAAATCAGTTTGAAAAAATATTAACAGTGAACTAGAAAATATCAGTTTATAATATATTATGAACATCTACCTATTTAACAGTCCACACACATCATTTTAACACCAACTCTCTAACATGGAAAAATAACACATGGGAGAACATAATTTAGAGTCTAACTCAGCATTAAATCATCAATACTAGGATTAAACATTAGACAAAATCAATTTAGAAAAATTGGAATGGCAAGAAACAGTTTATAGTATCAGAACATTGATTTGATGTAAATTGAAATAGCAAAAACAATTAATCATTAATCTAATGATTGGAAAAATGCAAACACCCCTCGTGCACAACCCTACACATCATTTCGTGTCACCCATAGGTCGACACGGCGTGTCCACAGCAAGAACACAAAGAGAAACACATACAGTACACTGACAGTGCACACGTACACTTGTGTCGTGTTCACGACACAGGACACGAATGAATCTCGTGGTGACACACATGGGTAGCCGACCTATAGGGCTACCTCGTGGGCCCACTGGCCAGTGTCCACGACGTGTCAGGGTCGGACACGAGACCCGTGTCAGTGGGGAAAACCCACAGTGCACTGCCATAGGCCAATCCCCGTGTGGGATCAATATCTCTCTCGACACGACTCGAGGTCATATGAGACTTGACACATGGCGTGTCAGTCCATGCCCCTAGTCTCGTGTCAAGTTTTGTGTCCATACGAAACGTGTCGTGTCCGCTACAGGGCCCGATAGGCAGGGGATCCCTGTAGCAGCGCGCGGCCGTGTGCACGCGCGTGTCCAGGCTATCAAAATGACACGAAAATGACACGAAACTAATACGTAAGCACAAGAATCAAAAGACAACATCAGATCTATTATTCCTATTCAAAAATAATGAAATAAATCGATCGAAATGCCCTTTGAGGCATTTCGTCGAACACAATGCCATGGTCACTGATATGTGTCCAGAACGAACACGAAAGCTCCGACACCAGGAACGAAACCTATCCAAACCCTAGGGGGACCCTTAGGGCTTCCTATTTATGAAGACTAACTAGAATTTCATGGAGTTTTGGAGAAATTACCTCAATGTGAACTTCCAATAGGAAAGGCCTCTTCCTAGCTATTTGCTTGGTGTCCAAAACTCTTCCAATCAATGCCAAACTGAACCAAAACAATTACAACAGCAAGAATGACAGATTTAGAAACTAATGCAACTAGTTTGGGGATTTTAGGACCTATAATAGAATTATAATGGATTTATGAAGATAAGAACTCACCTCCTTGAAAATAGGGCTCTTCCTAAAGAAAAGAGGCAACCCTAGATTTGGGAGGGGTTTTATATGGTGGGAATCCCCATGTGGATATTGTGGCCGGCCACTAGGGCTTGGGTTTAGGTTTAGTCCAATGGTTGGGCCTTGGGCCAAGCTACAAGGCTAAATGTAGATTAGATTTAGACAAGGTTCTAAAACCACAAGTCATGACTTATGACTTCTATTCCTATTTGCTAAAATGACTTAAACCAAGTGCTAGGCTAGGTTAGACTAGAGTCACTTGACCTAACCATGATCCACTAACTAGGGTTAACTTCTAGGTAGGTCTACAAAGTCAACACTAGTCAAAAGTCAACCTAGTTCAAACTATTCTAAAATAATTCCTAAAATTACCCATAAATTCCAATAAATTCTAATAAATTTAAATAATAATTAATAATCCCAAATAATTCTTAAAATTATAAAAATGACTAAAATACCCCTCAGTCTGGAAATGAACACTAGCAAGACACCAAATCATAAGTCATAAAATTAAATAGTTTAAAAATAATTAAAAATCACCAAAAATCAGAATATGAAATAAATATCATTAAATAATAATTATACTTACAAAATTTCAAAAATACCCTCTTCTGGAAAACTGGGTGTTACAATCCTACCCACCTTATAAAAATTTCGTCCTCGAAATTAAAATGGTAGTAGTCCTTCTAGGTCAAACACCCCACAATCAGAGTCTCAAATATACCGTCAGATAATCATATGCGTCTGTCCAAAACCATGATTCTCAGAATCTCTGTCATGCCAGTGTGCAAGGCTACGATAATCACAGAGTCCTCAACTATGGTACATACCTCTAGAATTGTGGTATTTAAAATTTTTGCATTGTCGCGCGCTTGGCAGCGAAAACCTTAAATTCCTACACCCGAGAAATACATCCATAGTCCGACTATATGTCCTCACTATGCCTGCTAGCATGACCCTAGAGGATTCTAAAATCTCACAATCGAGGCGAACTAGCCCATACGACTTATCTCAGAAGAAAATTAAATCATAATGAAGCACCAGATCGAAACTTATCAACAATGAAGAAACAGATAGGAACAGATGGAATTGAATTTCAAGATAGGAATTTCAAAATTGAATCAAAAGAACGGAACCTGTAACTAGATCCCCAACGGCCTGAGCATCCTCGACTGTCATGGCGAAAGCTCGCCCTGGCTGACCTCCCCTGGCCTGCTGCTGATGCTGGACGAACCTCTGCTGCTGAGTCTGCAATGGTGGTCCCCTCTGCTGCCCAGCCGGAGCTCTAGCTCCTGGTGCTACCTGTGCCAATGGTGTCGGGTTCTTGGGACACTCTCTACACTGATGCTCCACTGATCCGCAAAGTAAACACATACCCAGCCTCTTCCTGCAGTCATCCCACCCATGGCCTTGCTTCTTGCAGAAGTTGCACACAGTGTTCTGCTGCTGCCTGGGTGCCTGCTGATACTGCACCTGTCTCTGTCCCTGATACTGAACAGGCCTCTGCTGCTGCTGCTGGAAATGGGCCATCGGCTGCTGATACTGCTGCTGAAACTCATGCTGAACGTGCGGCCTCTTGGCCGGTCCTCCGCTGCTGCTGCCCCCAACTGGGTCTCGCCCCCTCTTGAACCTAAGCTCAAGATCATCCTGTGCAGCTAGTGCGTCCACCAGGATCTCCTCAAAGGTAGTGCTGCGGGCGTTCTTGGTGTAGGACTTGACCTCCTTTACCAAGCCCTTCCAGAACCTTCGGGCCTTCGTCGTCTCTGACAAGTCATCCATAAATCTGCTCAGGTGACAGAACTCTCCTGCGTACTCCTCCACAGACTGGTTCCCCTGGACTAGGGCCTCGAACTGGGTCTCGAGGGCTCCCAGCGCTGCGTCTGGAAAGAACTTCTCCTTGAACAGCTTCTTGAATGCTGCCCAAGTCTGTCCTGCTGTACCGACCCTCGGGTCGGTCTGGTACCAGGTACGGGCCAGATCCTGTATCATGCTGGCCGCTGCCTCTATCTGGAGCCTCGTCGGGATCTCAGCCAACCTAAAAATCTCCTCCATATGCTCGATCCACTCATCGGCATACAAGATCCCCTCTGTCCCTCGGAAGTCTCTCGGGTGCATCTTCTGGAAATCTTGGATGCCCTTCTCCCGTGGCTGGTACGGCTGCAGGGCTGCCGCTGGCTGAGCTATGACTCTCTCTACCGCAGTCATTGCCAGCTCAATGCCTCGTGTGAGCTCTGCTGTCTGCCCCTACTACTGGGTCTGCTGACCCTCCATGTACTGTCGGAAGAAGGCTAACAGCTGAACGGCGTCAATTGTCCCTGCAGGTGGCTGCTGCTGCTGAAGAAGTACATCCGGAATCACCGGACTCGGCTCATGCCTCACAGGTGGAGGGGCTCCTCCGAAAGCTTCCAAAACGCTTACCCCAGCTGGTATGACTGGGGCTGCGGTACCAGGGGCTGGCTGCTGAGTAAGAGAGGTGACAGACCTTTTCTCGGCCCTCTCTTGGCCCTGGCGATGCGATCTTGTCTCAACCATCCTGGAGACACTGATCAAGAAACAATTGCTGAGAATGAGTCAAAATATCAAGGGAGGACAGTTATATTCAAGGGAGACAATAAGCAGCAAAATGTAGATGTACGAAATATGAATGAGAGTTTTTCCTATTTGTGATTGAGTACCTTCAAAAATATCCTAATCCTACTGCAGGCTGTAGTGATACTCTAGTTCGAATACCACTACATAAACTCGACCTGCATGGGCCACCACTAAAAACGTGTCACGACCCGCACCCACTGTGAGGGTACAAGAACGTAACAACGCCCAGCCTACGCCGCAGTGTCGGCGGTAGAACGCTGTCCTAGGTCAATCATCTAACAATATAAAGGTACCTGTACAGTATATATACTCCGAATGGAGGGGATATAACAATATACAGTCTCAATCACATCTAAGGCAGAATGATAAAAATAAAAGATAGATAGATACTGGAATAAAAAGATTCACAGGATACAATCAGAGAGAAAGAGTCTAAGTGTCTACTGCCATACAAACTAAACATCCAACTCAATACAAGTCTCTAATACTGATAATGAAAGAATATATACAATCATATCTCAGAAGACAGAAATAGTAAAACCTAGACTAGGGAGCCTCAGTCTCTAAGCTAGTAGATCAAGCTGGAAATCTAGGTCACACATGTCATCTACAGCTGTCCCATAGTAGGTGTCTATGCAGGCCTCCTCCTCATCCTCTATAATATTTTCAACAGGTCCAGTCAGGATGGGAGCGAGCACAAAACATCTCACGCAGTTTATATCGAGTTAGGAAATATAAAGCAAGCAATAGAGTAAAGTAAATAAAATGCTGAAAGAAGAAGATATATGAAAAACAGTAGAGATTTGATAACAGGAAATATCTAAATATGATAAGTAAGAACTGTAAGGAACATGTGATTTTAGAGTACAATCTGGTTATGTAAACGGGCTAGGAAAATGCAATAGTAACTCCATTGTACGTGGGTGTACAATAGACATATACAATAGTTATACAATGTTGTACAATAGGATTTGAGTATATAACCAATTCTACTCCCCCTCCCCAATCAATACACAAGGATCTACTCCAGTTACGTTATCTTATACAATAGTTTACAATGTTATACAATGGATGTACAATGTTATACAATAGTATACAATGGTCTATCCCTGGGGCTCATGTGATAATAAGAGTACAATATGCACAATGAGTATACAAGGATATGGGTATTCAATAAATACAATATGGAAGTAAAACGCACATCACAATATGTATCTAGTGAATACAAGGGGATAACATCCCAAAAGAAGATCCATATAGTACCAATCAGTGATAACAGTCGTGTCAGCATCTAGTACAGTAATCTAGAGCAAGAATGTAAATCCATACAAGTATGAAACGGTCAGAGAATGTACTCGCCTGATAGCCTGAGTGTCTGAAGAGAATATACTGTCCGAGGAGTGGTGTCTGTCTCCTATAGAACAGTACAAGTCACAACAAGTCCAAAATGATAAAATGAAGCTCTACCATGCATTCTATATGAATCTAGGTCAAACTAGGCCAAAGTCAACTCTTGGTCAACTCTGGTCAACCTTGGAAGTCAAACTAGGTCAACTAGGGTCAAACTAGGTCAAGTCCTAGCCCAACAAGTCTAATAAGTCTTACTAGGCCTAACCAAGCCTAGTCTAGCAATCACACACCAATCACAAGGCTATACAAGCCAAACACAAGCCATCACATTCAATATTATACATAAGAGAAAGGAGTCTAACATGTAAAGCTATGTGTGTGTGTGAACATGGAGGTGTACAAAAAAAGAGAAATCAACACTAGATAGGAGTTTACACTACACATGGCACAAAGCTAACCCATCTTCATTACACATGTATTTATACTTAACATGCAAGGCTATAATATACATCCATATACATATAGAGAGTTAGAGAGAGCTATGTAAATAGGCAATTGCCATATTTATTTCACCACACTAAACACATGCACATATCACATTGGGCTATACATATATCACATTCACATTACCTAGGAAATTGCATTATTCATTACCTATCACATTACCCTATTCTCATTTACACATTCACATAGGTTAGATATAATATATATATATATATATATATATATATATATATATATATATATATATATATATATATATATATATACATATTCATTACTAAATATATACATACCTAAATATATATTACATACATGTATTTATCATATATAATATATATACTTACACATGTATATAGAGAGAGAGCATGTGTGTGTGTGTGTTAGAGTGTACTGTGGTGTGGAAGTGAACAGGAAGGTGAGCATGTAATGTGTGTGTGTGTGATGTGCTCTGTGTACATATGTGTGTGGAAATGGTATACAAGAAAACAGTGTGCAGGAAAAATAGATGACAGTGAACAATATGAAGAGTTGAGTGTGTGTGCATTGGCTAAAAGTGTGCAGGAAACTCCAAACAGTGAGCAGTGAAGACCAACACCGTGTGTGTGATGTGTCCAAGTACAGGAAAATAGATGACAGTGTGCATATAGATTCATTAAAACAATGAAAGATAGGAAAGGAACAATCAAGCCAAAATAGAAATCACATTTAACATCAAGTCCCCCCTTACCTCATTCTCAGGTTAACCTATACTGGAATTCAAATCGAAAGGAAGGAAGGAAAGGGAAACCAATTCCTTGGTTTCACATAACCACAACCCAAAACCCCATTTTCTGATTAACCCAATAAACTCAGATTACACTTTCAGAAAACAGTGCATCATGTGACAGGAATAACAAAAGAAAAGGAAATCAATTCATGTACTTTAAATCTCAGTTTTTAACAAATACTTGACAGTCTCATAATCCCAGTTTTAATATACTTAATAGTGAACATTCCAGGTTAAAATAGGAACTGAAATGAAGGTTGACAGGGCAAGGTAGGTAATGCATGGATTAACATGGTAGCATGAATCAATGTTGACAGTAAACAAGAGTGACATGTGAAAGATGCAGGAAATACTTAGCCAATTTCTTAGGTTTTTATAAATAATCAAATGACAGGCTCAACAGTGCTACTCACTGGATTCTCAGGTCAATACACAACCAACCTCAGTTCAGTCCCATGAAGATCATTCAAAATATTTCAATGTGAACCCAAATCAGTTTGAAAAAATATTAACAGTGAACTAGAAAATATCAGTTTATAATATATTATGAACATCTACCTATTTAACAGTCCACACACATCATTTTAACACCAACTCTCTAACATGGCAAAATAACACATGGGAGAACATAATTTAGAGTCTAACTCAGCATTAAATCATCAATACTAGGATTAAACATTAGACAAAATCAATTTAGAAAAACTGGAATGGCAAGAAACAGTTTATAGTATCAGAACATTGATTCGATGTAAATTGAAATAGCAAAAACAATTAATCATTAATCTAATGATTGGAAAAATGCAAACACCCCTCGTGCACAACCCTACACATTATTTCGTGTCACCCATAGGCCGACACGGCGTGTCCACAGCAAGAACACAAAGAGAAACACATACAGTGCACTGACAGTGCACTGTCTCGTGCACACGTGCACTTGTGTCGTGTGCACGACACAGGACACGAATGAATCTCGTGGTGACACACATGGGTAGCCCACCTATAGGGCTACCTCGTGGGCCTACTGGCCAGTGTCCACGACGTGTTAGGGTCGGACATGAGACCCGTGTCAGTGGGGAAAACCCACAGTGCACTGCCATAGGCCAATCCCCGTGTGGGATCAATATCTCTCTCGACACGACTCGAGGTCATGTGAGACTTGACACATGGCGTGTCAGTCCATGCCCCTAGTCTCGTGTCAAGTTTCGTGTCCATACGAAACGTGTCGTGTCCGCTACAGGGCCCGATAGGCAGGGGATCCCTGTAGCAGCGCGCGGCCGTGTGCACGCGCGTGTCCAGGCTATCAAAATGACACGAAAATGACATGACACTAAGCACAAGGATCAAAAGACAACATCAGATCTATTATTCCTATTCAAAAATAATGAAATAAATCGATCAAAATGCCCTTTGAGGCATTTCGTCGAACACAATGCCATGGTCACTGATATGTGTCCAGAACGGACACGAAAGCTCCGATACCGGGAACGAAACCTATCCAAACCCTAGGGGGACCCTTAGGGCTTCCTATTCATGAAGACTAACTGGAATTTCATAGAGTTTTGGAGAAATTACCTCAATGTGAACTTCCAATGGGAAAGGCCTTCCTAGCTATTTACTTGGTGTCCAAAACTCTTCCAATCAATGCCAAACTGAACCAAAACAATTACAACAGCAAGAATGACAGATTTAGAAACTAATGCAACTAGTTTGGGGATTTTAGGACCTATAATGGAATTATAATGGATTTATGAAGACAAGAACTCACCTCCTTGAAAATAGGGCTCTTCCTAAAGAAAAGAGGCAACCCTAGATTTGGGAGGGGTTTTATATGGTAGGAATCCCCATATGGATATTGTGGCCGGCCACTAGGGCTTGGGTTTAGGTTTTGTCCAATGGTTGGGCCTTGGGCCAAGCTACAAGGCTAAATGTAGATTAGATTTAGACAAGGTTCTAAAACCACAAGTCATGACTTATGACTTCTATTCCTATTTGCTAAAATGACTTAAACCAAGTGCTAGGCTAGGTTAGACTAGAGTCACTTGACCTAACCATGATCCACTAACTAGGGTTAACTTCTAGGTAGGTCTACAAAGTCAACACTAGTCAAAAGTCAACCTAGTTCAAACTATTCTAAAATAATTCCTAAAATTACCCATAAATTCCAATAAATTCTAATAAATTTAAATAATAATTAATAATCCCAAATAATTCATAAAATTACAAAAATGACCAAAATATCCCTCAGTCTGGAAATGAACACTAGCAAGACACCAAATCATAAGTCATAAAATTAAATAGTTTAAAAATAATTAAAAATCACCAAAAATCAGAATATGAAATAAATATCATTAAATAATAATTATACTTACAAAATTTCAAAAATACCCTCTTCTGAAAAACTGGGTGTTACAAACTAGGTCAATTCTAGTCACTAGTCAACTTTGGGGCAACCTTGGTTAAATTGGTCCATATTAGTCACTTTTAGTTAAGGCTAGTCAATTAGCTATTACCAAAATATTATATATATAATGCATCTTAACTTACATTAATACATATACTATCTTAGCCATAGAACTATATTACTCTAATGTCACAAAACTACAGGGTATTCCCAATACCTTGACCATTCTCCTCTATCTAAATTATTAACTTACATAATATATTTCCTTAAGTATCTAAATAATGTCCTTACCACATTACCTATTATCAACTACACCCCACCTATAGGTAAAATCTATTACCTATATTACATTTAGGCAAAACTTATAATCTATATACTCGCTAGGGCCTTTACCTATACATAGTAAATTCTGTTATCTACTATGTCACAAAGCCTAAGACACCACTTATATGTGGGCCTCACAAATACCCTATGGAATTTCCCAAAGCAATTGACCCTCACTGCTCACACTAGCAGTTCACCCTTGCATGAAATAACCCTTATCAGGCCTTTAGTTTACCTACTGCTGATACTTGAAACCCCTCTTCTAACTGCTACCTAAAGCCTCTCATCCCTCTTAGAGATTACAATCACACACGCACAATATATAACATCAGTTCACTCTCTCACTGATACACATGGCATGACCTTTCCATCACACCCCAATGTACCACATATTTCCTTTACCTTACAGCCACATCCACAATTATGGAAACACTCCAAACACATGCATACTTGAGCACTAAGCACACATATGGCATCACACACACTCACTGGACACATTAGGCACTGGCCTACAGGCCCTGCCTCACCTTACTGTTGTTCCTGCCACTTCCCTTCTTATATATATATATATATATATATATATATATATATATATATATATATATATATATATATTCACAGAACCTACCTAGACTGATACTAATAGGGAGTGACTGATACTAGTGTTCTTCTTGACTGAACACAATATATGGACTAAAACTTAAGGCTACCCAAGTTTAAATATAATTTTTTAACTGATAAAACTTCATATGGGGAATTTAATAATATGGGAAGATGACTGACGCCCAGGCTCAACAATGGGAGTTAGGGCGATTCCCTATAGTTAACTGCAATGCATATGGCACTAACACCCCTTTACATACACTCAACTCACTCAAACACACACACAGAGGCTTCATATGCCTCTATTCACATATGCAACCCCAAACCTATATGCCTCTCATCCCCTGTATATTCTAACTCACTGAACCACTCATACATTCACTCTAATCCTTACCCCATTAACACACAACCAAAGACTCACCAATACAAATACATACTAAGGCCTCGTTTGGTTCGCGGAATGGAAAGGAAAGGAAACTGATTCCTTGGTATTTCCTTTCCTTTAGGAAATTATAATTCCTATAAACTTTCCTTTCCGGTGTTTCGAAAGATCGGATTATAGCCGGAATATATCTTTAATTTCCATTATAGTGTTTGGTGTTTGTAAGGAAAGGAAACAAAATCAAGTTAATTTTCCAAAAATACCCTTCTGCTAATAAAAATAATTATTACTTAGAAATATTTTTTATCTAAAAGATATTATGGATAAAAATGGTAAATAATATTATGAACATGGATATTTTGGTCAAAACTTTTTGTAATAAATGCGGGAAAGTTGGAGGGAAAGTGATTCCTTAGATAAATGGGAGGAACCACTTTCCTCCATATTTTCCTACCACTTGGGAATCATTTTCCCTTTCCAACAACTTTCTTTTGGCTCCCTAACATAGGAAAGGAATCACTTTCCTTTCCCAAGCTCAAATTTCGGTAACCAAACGAGGCCTAAGGGAGTAAAATAGAACTAAACAAAAGGGGAAATATGGACTGATACCTACTAAATGATGTATAGACTGAACATTCAACATATGAGGACTGTAACACTCAAGGGGATGGACTGTACAGGAATGATTTCAGGGTTGTAGAACAGAACATTAAAGGGGACTGATATCTTAATGTAGGACTAAACTCTAAAGGAAGGAACTGAACCATACATATAGACTAAACAAGGGTATTTGCAGAGTAGTTGTGAACTGGGACTGAATCATTAAATGGAATGGGACAATCAAAGATGGTGACTGCACATCTAACAAATGCAGTGGACTGATACAATAACCCTCTTACCAAGATGCTGCTAACCAAATCCTCATTCACTTACCACTGATACATACTCCTATAACTGATACATGAAATATTCTAGAAACTGATACATATTAGATACCTGTAACTCTGTTGACTGATACCTTTTGAAGACTGAACCACATGAATACAACAAGGAACGGACTCAATAGGTAGTAACTGAACCTATAACCCAAGGTTGTTCAGTTGAAAATATAAGGATTGCCATTCAAATTATATCTGGACGAGTAAAACAGGGACTGATACATGAGGGAGTCAAAACTAAACAAAAGAACCAAGGACTGATCTCAGGTTGCAACAGAACTAAAAGGGACTGAACTAACTAGGATGCAGGGGATTGACATAAAGGAATTAAGGACTGACTTATATATGGACAAATATTGATGTAATATGGACTAAACTAATGTACATGAATGATGCTAAAGCAAGGCTACAACTAAGCATTTGAAGAAATGGATAAACCTGGGATTAGTATCCGTAATCTAGACTGATACCTGGTAGGTAGGTGACTGAAATGATAAAGGATAGATGTATTTGGTTAACATGGACTGAACTCTTATCTAAAGTTGACTGATATGAGTTATGTTCAGGAGAGGATTGAACTTTCAAACTGGAATTGAATGGTCTAGAGTTCAAGGGGTGTAATGAATGTAATTGTGGGCTGAACACTTACAGAACAGGGAACTAAACTATATGATGGCAAGGGCTGAACTATTGACACATGGCAGGAATGAACTAAGGATGGACTGATATCAAAGCATTGTGGACTGCACAGTTGCTAAATTGAACATCAAGATAGGACAGGGAACTGAAAGGAGAAGGGGACTGAATCATTAAGTCTTCCTACATCATATGGTTGATACAATAGGAATGGACAGATGTATCATGAACTGACCATATGACTGAATAGGGCTAAAATTTAAGGACAGTGCACGGTACACTCAAATACAAGCCCCTAAATCCAGGATACTATTCTCAAACATTCTCAATTTGTTAGGTACACCAACCATTGTTAATCTATAGCAATGCATACACAATATATATGTCAAAACTAAAATTAGAGCAATGAGGTGCTCTTTGGATCATTTTGTTAAACACTTGGTGTACGTATCGAGACACATTGTGACACGTGTATGATACACACTCAAATTGAATTTAAACTTGACGTAAGGCTCACCTACATGTTTTAAACCACAATTAGAGCCTAACAACCCTATTCACAAACCATAGAAATCTCATTCTCGGATTTTCCCTAAATTGGGTCAAAATACAAAGGAAAAGTCTCCAAAAGAGAGAAGAAAGAGTCAAAACTCCTCTCCATGACAAACCTAAAGCATGGGGGTCCCTAATTGATGCATCTACTCTAATTTGATAGAAATTAATGGGTTAGAAATCTCATACCAATTGAGAGATAGATTCCTAATAAAAATGGATCCAAGATTCCTTCAAGCTCCAAGTGCTCCAAGCCCTCTAACCTTGTCAATAGAGCCTTCTCCTCTCCAAGAGGGAGAGAATGAGACCAATTTGGATCAATTTGGAGAAAATTTGGTAGGAGCAATTGGGGAAGAAGCACCTAAATAGGGTTAGGGTTTGGAGTGAAATAAGGAGAAAGAAGATGAAGTGGGACTTAAATAGAGGAGTGGGCTGCCATATAGGTTTAGTTTAGGGTTTTGGGCTAGAATGGAATGTCTATAAGGTCCCTCTTTGTGTCATGACAAGTTTAGGGATTAAACATTTGCTCCTAATTAGGTGTTCAGTCAAATCTTCTAACTAATCCTTCTAATCTAGCTAGAGACTAACTAAAGTTCATTTAGGCTAGTACTAATCATCTAGTTGGGTGGTCATGTTAAGTAGGTTTAGGTCCTCTAGGATCACTAACCACTATTCTAATCTAAAGGGTAACCATTATCCATATTCAAAAATATAACACATGCACTATATTAATTATTTAGATAATTAACCAAAATATAATGTTTAGTTTTGAAAAATAATTTATCACCCAAGATATAATATGAAATCACAATAATAACAACAATTAGGAAAAAGTCAAAAATATCCATGTTTAGGAAAGTGGTGGTTACATCATCGGCAGCGCTGCTGGGCGGAGGAAGACATCGAGACTGGTTCGGAAGAAGTGGAGTGGCACGCGGAGATAGTAAGGCGTGGCGGCAGTGCGCAAAGAACTGACTAGCCATCAGCCGACCAGAGGATGGCAGAGACACGGATCGAAGCTCATCAGCTTCAAGGGTTATGCATCCAACTCGACGAGGGGTGTGCGGTGGTCGACGTACCGCTTGGTGGGACTCGACATTGTAGAGGTGGACGCTAGGTCTCGCAGAGGAGGGAGCTGGCTCGGAGACGGCAGTCACCGCCTCGCACGGCCATGGCACGGTGCTGCGAGTGGCAGGGCGGCGAGGGTCCATACGGTAGCAACATGCACAGATCTACTCCTTGTAGCGCTCGACGGATAGAGGTAAGTGATGGTGATAATTGGCGGTATTGATGATGGTATGGAAGTGGTGATGATCTATAGCAGGAGAGGGGAAGTACGGTTGGTGGATGACAGACAAAGATCCAACCGAGGAGTGATGGGTGATGGCAGCAGTGCCACGTGGTGGCGCTCAAAGGAAATCGGCATCGCAGATCGCCGGTCGGTGGGGACGAGAATTCAGCATGGTGGAGACAGAGCTCAAACACTGTAGTGTCTAGACGAGGGTTATGTGGCTTAGAATTTTGACGGTCGATGGTCGTAGTCACTCGGACACGGGTGGAGGTGGAGTGCTTCATAGATGGGGTTCAGTCGACGTCGAGGACAATGGCGGGTGAAGTTGGACACGACGCGGTCGAGGAGCTAGCCGCAGGAACTTAGGGTTAGGGTTATAATTAGGGATTATATTAGGGATTAGCTCTGTCGGGGTTGTCTGACATGCTGGGGAAAATTTCAGAATTATGGTTAGGGATTTGGAGATTTGGGGATGTGTCCGGGGTTGTAGGATGCAAGAGAGGAAACATGTAATTGTATATAAGAAATAATAGAAGAGAATAGAGATGGACACGGACATGATCTACAGACACGGTTGGTCATGGGGATGATGGTAGGACGGTGGTTGAGACACGCGGATACACGACACGATGATGGAGATGGTTTCGGTTTATTAGTTTTGTGGAGAAAACAAAAGGGAGGGAACCCCTTTATATAGGAGATGGGGTTTCCCTAATTAGGGAAGGAATATGATTTATGGAATAATCTTTTCATAGATTTTAATCAATCAATTATATTGATTGAATCTTAAATAATAATTCTTAAAATAATATCTAATTTTCAAATACTATTTAAAAATAGATTTTATAAATTTCAACCTTTAGAGGTAATTGATAATAATAAATTAAATAATTTTAAAAATATATTTTCATAAATACAAAAGCAAATTTAAAATAACAAATCCCTCGTCAATGAAAATACTTTTTATAAAATAAAATTTATTTTATAACTAGAAAATATTTAAAACTAAATATAAAATAAATAAAAATAAAAATTCGAAAAGAGGGCTTATACATAGGGGCATCATCTAGAGCTCTATAGGAACTGGACGTACAGTGGAGTCGAAAATGGCAGAACTCGATGGACCAGCTGCCACCTCGCCAGCCGAACCTCCAACTATTAAGGTATTGGGATCAGCCTCCCTCTAGGGAGATCCTAACCCCGGTCTCTTTGTGATCTTTGTATCTATAGGCCCGAGCTGACACCAACAGCTCCATAACTGGGTTCCATGGAGGGCAACATCCCTAATGGGGGCACCTTAGTTACAATTCTCCAGGAAATATGGACGGGAACAGGGTCTTCTACAACGGAGGCCTCAGCCTGATCAAGCTCTGTCAAGGAGAGCTCCTCTATGTTAAGGCCCGTTGTTGCTGGCACGGATGTGGGACTCAGCGGCAGAGTCGGTTCCTCCATTATGCCCTCTGTAGCTGGGGCAGGCCTAGGACTCGACAGCGAAGCTTGTGTAACTCCTCTTCCAGGAATTTTCAAATTTTTATTTATTTTATTTATTGTATTTTTCTTTAAATCGTGTTTTGGAATAGGTTCTCTTCGAAAACATATAAACGATATTTTATTTCAAAACTAGTTTAAAATTTATGATTTTAAAATACTACTCGGTTTTAATAAAAATAATTATTTTTGAATTCATTACTTGCACTACAAATATTTGGTTAGTATTCAAAATATCGATTTCAAAAATGGTTTGAAAACTATAAATAATTTCTATCAAAAAAAAAGATTTGCTAATAAAAATGTGTTTATGCAAGGCATGGCTTATTTTATTTTATGGTACTAAAATAGTATGTTAAAAGGTTATATTATGAACATAGATTTTGTTTTAAATTTTGAGTTATCTTGAAGGATTAACCAAATCATCTTTAGATAGATTTTTGTATTTATCTAAATATATTAAGAACTATCCTGATGGAATTCTCAGTATTATTCAAAATTAGTTTTGATAACACTAAATATTATTTTAAATTTTTTATGTTGATCATTATTTGATATAGATTTGAATTCGTATAATAAGCTACTGAATAATAATAAATGATTGATTTAAATTAACTATTATTATCTACTAGTAATTTTGATTGAAATAAATTATTTTAAATAATTATATTTGATTTAAATTAAAAACTTATATATTAGAATTTAAAATTATTTGATAAAATAGAATATTACTTTAAATTACTGTCCTAATCCTTTATAGGATAGTGATTAAATCGTAATTTATTTTAAAATCTATTTGATTTAAAATTTATGGGAGAAATTATCTATTAGACTCCTTATCTAACTAGGAGTTCCCTATCTATTTTAGGAGACTGGTTTCCATTATTTTGTTATCAAAGACAATTCCCAAAACAGAACCAACTACTCTTTCCTCTACCCTGCCTCTACAGCAATCCCCGACCACTCATGTCATTCCCGCCACCCGACCCCTTCCTCCCCTCAACCGAGAACCACCACAAAATTGCATCCAACAAATCACAATTCGTGCTCGTGTCCACTTGTGTCAGCCGAGTGCCCGACCTCGGGTCCAACTCCGGGCATCCGTGTCCGTGTCTGCATCCATCCTCTTTATCGAGTTCTTTACATCAGAGCACATTTTCGCGTCTGAATCGGACGCGAACACAGAAACGGAAAAGGGATCACATGTCCAACATCTGGACATGACCCAATTGTACAGCAAAAATAAATAATATAAGTAAACCCTAACCCTAGTTTTTGGCTGCCGACGACTTCGCGGCTGACCTCGTGTCGACCGCCCCGCCTGTACCCTACATTTTCTCTCCGCGTGAGCCATCGCGCATGTCTCCTCCGGCACGTTGAACCCCCAGATCCGGTGTTGTGTTTCCCCGACCTCCATGAACAGCACCACCAACAGCCAGAGCTGCGCCTCACCCAAGTGATTCTGACTCACTGCCAATAATTCCTCTCCGCCGTGGCGGTACCCAAATCCCGACCACGCCAACGCTACCTCGACCTCTCCATCGGCGCTCAACTTCAGAGCCGTGCCTGCGTGCTACCGAGAGTCGCAGCTGGCTCGTCCAGCGCTGGCTTCCAGCGACCGAGCGGCGCCTCCTTGTACTTCAACTCACATAGATGGTTATGTTCTCTTGTTCTATACTTTTTCTATCATCATATAGCTCTTGTTAACTATTTCACTTTATCTTCCATGTCATACTTTATAGTTTATTTACTTCATCATTTATGTTATTTTCTATTCACTATTTTTATAGTCGTTATCATATATTTGGAACTACGTGCTTGAATTGTACTCATTCCATTCCTGATTGGAAATCTATTTTTCAGATAGTCGCTTGCTACTCTATGCGTGGAATCTTTGGGGGAGTTACGACTGTATTGAAGGCCAAACCTATAGACTAGTCAGATAGTTAATTATTCATTTGGTTGTCTTTTCTATAATTTGTGAGACATTGTATCTGTATTCAAATGTAAACTTTGGATATTATAAATTAATTTAGTTTTTTGAATGAGAAAATAAAGATATTGATTATGAGCAAATATTATGACTTAAGCATTGTGGTCTAGACAACTTACTACGTCGATTCTACGACGTAAGCTGGACTTGTCCACACACTCGTATTTCGAAAAGCGGATGTGGGTCGTGACAAGTTCTTTTGGTGGCCCATGTAGGTCAGTTTTTGCAAATTGTACGAACTCGTGTTAGTGCCATATCAGTCGTACTACTGCGAGCCTACGATTAGGAATTGCTCATTCACAATTAGGTTAATTTGGTTTTAGAAAAATTACTAGGCCTAGGACTAGGTACCCAGTGGGCAACCCTTAAATTTATTTCGAGTTGATTGCTTGGGTAGTTAAGGATTGGTACATAGACTACATGATTAAGATAGTGATATACGTTGAGTGTCGAGATACCCTAGTTGATGAATTTGAAATACCTTATGTGATAGTATTGTGTTTTGTTAGAACAACTCAAAATCAAACGTGGGTAAAGTACCCGATTGACAAACTAAATCTTTGAAGTTAATCAATTGTTTAAAGGTAAAGTATTGTTAAGTTCTGGTGTTTTACTGCTTAAATCTTTATATGGATCGATAAATATTTTGCTAAGATAAGATTAAAATTTTGAAGTAATTTTTGATTTAGATGATAATAAATAAGATCGTGGAAATTTTGGAGACTTATTGGATTTGAAATTTCAAGAAGATTGTGAAAGTTCAAATTTCAAAGTGCTTAAATTTTGAAAAGTCTAAACTGTGGATTTGATTTTTGAATGTGAATTTTGAAGAATTTAACTTTTGTGAAGTTAGATTTTGAAGATAATTATCATTTGTATTAAGAGTCATGAATTTGGTAAGAGGTTATTGATGATACTAATTAAGTTATTTATTTAAATTTTATGATTGAAGAATATTTTTGAAATATTTTTGAGGATACGAATCTATAGAATTAGTGGGTGATTAGTTAGACGTCATATCTTCTCCTTTCCACCATTATCCATTTCTTATTAAGAAATTTGATTATCTTTTATTTCATTAAGAGAACTTTTATTTTTATTTTTTTTCATTTAGAGAATCCTTTACTCATTGAATCTTTTCTTCTGACCATTTCTCCCTATTAAATTCTTCCATCTTTTTTCCATTTGACCAATCGAGCATAGTTGTACTAGGCATCCCTCAAATTTCGAGGAAGGTGATATGATAGACTTGTGAGATAGAATGTGATTTTGAAACAGATGACCTTGTGATCTCATTAAATAAACACAATTTCGAGTATAAAGGAATGAGATACTGCGATAATGGAAAACCATGACTATTATTGCATAGGGATATTGATATGCTTAAACTTTAAATATTGTGAGTTAATTGGATTGATAGCATAAACTTGTGAGTCTAATTGGGAATACTTCCTTGAGAATGTGATGATTGTTTCGAAGGTGTAAAGTATTAGTATACAAATTAGTTCTTCAATTCAAATAATTTTGGAAGACAAGAACCGATAAGTATTGCAGGTTTAAATTTTAATTAGTTTGATATCTATCTACGAAAAGATTGAAATTTGTGCTTAAAGGATATTTTGATTTTAAAGCCCGGACGAGAAATAAATGTTGATGTATTTTGAGTATAAACGTTATGAGATAATTTTGGCTAGTTTAAGTTTTGTATTTTGGAAAGTATGTGTGACTAAAGGTGGATAGAAATCCAAAGAATTTGTGGTACTTGCGAATAAAGACAATTTAATATTCGTCGATAAAGGTTTAAATTTTTGAATATTATGATTGTGGATTCGAAAAAAAAATTAATTTTGATTTTGAATAGTCTTGAAAGATTTAAATCTTTATGAAATATAAATTTTAAGGTTGAATACCAATATGGATTACGAGTTGAATTTTAGTAGGCAGTAATTATGATTTTGTTAAAATTTTGAAGGATTATGGTAAGTTTTGAGCTTTTATTCTAAAGGTTAATGACAAGAATTGAAGAAAGTTTAAAAATATTCTTGAAGTTTAAATTTTATAAATTTGAAAAGTTTACTAAGATGACAAGGCGTTGAGGAAATAAGTTACAAGTCATTATAGGATAATTCTAGACTATACTCGTCGGTCTTTCTAGCTAACTAAATTTTGCCCCTTATCTTCTGTGAGAACATTCTAGAATTTAGGGACACGACCTAAATTCTAATCAAACAATATATATTTATAATTCCATTTCCATCCTTCCTTGGTGAATGATGGATGATATTTCTTATTAATAAGATTTCGCTATCCTTGATCAATTCAAACTTACCAATCAATACCTTTTTATTGAATATTTTTCTTTTACTACGTTTTCTTCTGATCTATCAAACACCTCTATCCTAGTAATCCTTAAATTCGAGGACGAATTTATTTCTAAGGTGGGTAGATTTGTATCTACTCTTCCCGGAATTTCCAAAATTTTATTTATTTAATTTATTGCATTTTCCTTTAAATCTTGTTTTGGAATAAGTTCTCTTTGAAAACGTATAAACCATATTTTATTTCAAAACTAGTTTAAAATTTATGATTTGAAAATACTATTTGGTTTTAATAAAAATAATTAATTTGAATTCATTATTTGCATTACAAATATTTGGTTAGTAATTTGGGCTTTCAAGACTGATTTCAAAAACAGTTTTGAAAATTATAAATAATTTCTATCAAAAAGATTTGCTAATAAAAATGTGTTTATGCAAGGTATGGCTTATTTTATTTTATGGTACTAAAATAGTATGTTAAAAGGTTATATTATGAACATACATTTTGTTTTAAATTTTGAGTTATCTTGAAGGATTAACCAAATCATCTTTAGATAGATTTTTGTATTTATCTATATATAAGAACTATCCTGATGGTATTCTCAATGGTATTCAAAATTAGTTTTGATAACACTAAATATTATTTTAAATTTTTTATGTTGATCATTATTTGATGTAGATTTGAATTTGATAAGCTACTGAATAATAATAAATGATTGATTTAAATTACCTATTATTATCTACTAGTAGTTTTGATTAAAATAAATTATTTTAAATAATTACATTTGATTTAAATTAAAAACTTATCTATTAGAATTTAAAATTATTTGATAAAATAGAATATTACTTTAAATTGCTGTCATAATCCTTTATAGGATAGTGATTAGATCGAAATTTATCTTACAATCTATTTGATTTAAAATTTAAGGGAGAAATTATCTATTAGACTCCTTATCTAACTCGGAGCTTCTCATCTATTTAAGGAGACTAGTTTCCATTGTTTTGTTGTCAAGGACAATTCCTAAATCAGAACCAACCACTCTGTCCTCTTTCCTGCCTTTACAGCAATCCTCGACCATTCATGTCATTCCTGCCACCCGACCTCTTCCTCCCCTCAACCGAGAAGCACCACAAAATTGCATCCAATAAATCACAATTTGTGCCAGTGTCCACTCGTGTCAGCCGAGTGCCCTGCCTCGGGTCCAACCCCGGGCATCCGTGTCCGTGTCTGCATCCGTCCTCTTCATCGAGTTCTTTACATCAGACCACATCTTCGTGTCTGAATCAGACACGAATACAGAAACGGAAAAGGGGTCACGTGTCTAACATCCGGACACGATCCAATTGTACAACAAAAAGGAATAACAATGATAAACCCTAACCCTAGTTTTCTATTGTCGGCGACTCCGTCGCTGACCTCGGGTCAACCGCCCCGCATGTGCCCCGTCTTTCCTCTCCGCGCGAGCCGCCGCACCTGTATCCTCCTGCGCATCGAACCCCTAGATCCGGTGTTGTGTTTCCCTAACCTCCACGAACAGCACAACCGGCGGCCGGAGCTGCGCCTCACCCCAGTGGTTCTGACTCGGCCGCCAACAATTCCTCTCCGCCGCGACAACGCCCAAATCCCGACCACGCCAACGCTGCCTCGACCTCTCCACTGGCGCTCGACTCCAAAGCTGTGCCCGTGCCCCGCCGAGAGTCGTCGTCGGCTCATCCAGCATTGGCTTCCAGTGACTGAGCGGGACCTCCACTCGCCCTAACTCCGACGTCGGCTGCGCCAGCCTCAGGTGACCTACTCTCTCTCTCTCTCGATCTCTTTTCTCTCTCCCTCCCACTCTTTTCTCTTCCATTCTTTCTAAATTTCTCTCTCTCTCCATTAATACTCTCTCCATTGGGTGAGCATCGGTTCGGTTCGGTTCAAGCCGAACCGATTTTCTGAAAACCGAAAACTGTATATATCAAAACCGTAAACCGAACCGTTCAGTGAAAAACTGAAAAAAATCGAACCGAAAAAAACTGATTCGGTTTTCGGTTCGGTTCGGTTTATTAGGCTAGTACTAGGCCATGGACCATGGGCTTCTCATTTGTGAGTAAATGGACCAATTTAAATAATAAAATTTAAAATAAAATCTGGACAATTCAAATTTTTATAAAAATTAATATAAAATTCATTTGGAATTGACCAGATTGCTCTGGACATATTGCTCATCAAGTATAAATTTGTAAAATACAAAGAACAAATATATGTTACAATTTGTACAATCCAGAATCACAACATATGCTTCTCCCCTTCATAATGAATACAAGTATAAAATACAAAGAACAAATATAAGTTACAATTTGTCCAATACATAATCATCATATGCTTCTCCCCTTCATAAAGAATATAAGTATAATATACAAAGAACAAATATAAGTTACAATTTGTACAATCCACAATTACATCATATGCTTCTCACCTTTATAACGAATATAATACATCAAGCCAAACCAAAGCCTCTAAAAAATCTAACAGAATTTTTTATCACATAGCCACAGAGCTAAGAGCTGAACTTGATCCCAAAGTGTTGAACAACCCAGGAAAGAAAAATAAAGAAAAATTTCTAAGACTCAGATAGATTTTTATGCATCAATGAGGGCCAATTTGCGAAAACCTAATTAATAACTGTTTTTCAATTATAAAAAAGTAACAAACAACAGTAACTGAGGGTTGCCTCGCCACTATGGCTGCAGTTTGTGCCTCGCGATTGGCTGCAGCTTATGCCTCGCCATTGTGTGCAGTTTATGCCTCGCCATTGTGGCTGCAGATTAGACCTATGTAACAGCAATAAAAGGTAGCAGTAAATTACAGTAACACTCATAGTTTACTTACCAAGCTCGAAAAGTCAGTAGAAAAAATACTGAGCTTCTCCTTCTAACAATATGCTACAAATATGAAAGCAAGGCCACCTCCTTCCTTTGTCATTAAGCCAAGAAAACAAAGAAGGAGCCAACAAAGCTTCCAGACCACTCCCCCATTTTTAACAAAGAAGAAGCCAACGAAGCTTCCAGGCCATTCCCTTATTTTTAAGGATCATGATTTGAAAATTTATAAAGAAGCATGCACCATAAATTATATATTTAATAGACCATCTTTTTCGATCTATCCAAGAAATTCTTTAAGCCCTGGTGCCAAAGACATGAGTAATAATTCAAGAAATGGTGCACCTACTAATATAAGCATCAGTGCACACTATCCAAGCAATTCTTTAAGCCCAGATGCCATAAATTAGGCTTTTCTCTGCATGTCAGTGAAATACATCACAAATCACAATGATATTTATATAAACAAAACTGGTAGCCTCTTCTTCTACTTCTCTGCATGTCAATGAAAATAAATCACAATGATATTCTTCAAGAACCAAAAGAAGGAAGAAAAAAAGAAGATAGTGCAGAGAAAAGCCAAGACCTTGTGTCTTAATCTTCGAGACAGTGCTCTTAATTTTTGATACAGTACTCTTTAAGAACCTAATAATGAACGCAAGACCTTATGTCTCCTCTCCTTCATAGCTTTGACAGACTACTCTAGAACTAGTAGCTTTCAAGACATTGCTTTTAATTCTTAAAAAAAAATAGAAAAAAAACTCAAGACCAAGAGAATTAGAGAAGTAGTCTTACTTAGGGTTAAAGTCGATGCTGGAGCCTGGAGAATAGAGTGCTACTGCTCGAACTCGAGCCTATGTTGCAAGATCTGCTTGGAGAGTGGAGAGTTCATAGATCTAAGTTTAGATTACAGATCTAACAGCTATATGAGATCTATGTTTAGATCTCAAGAGTGAGAACGCCGAGAGGGAGATTTGGAGATAGGCTCAGAGCTCGGAGAGAACGAGAGAGAAGACTCGGAGAGATTTGGGAGTTGTTGAGAGAGAAGTCTCCTCTTTCTCTAGAGCGGCGGCAAATAAAATTGAGGAGAGATAATTAGGGTTTGGTTGTATATAAATAGGGAGGGGTAAGAAAATAACTGTAAGTTGTTATTTCGGTTTTCGGTTCGGGTCTATAACCGAAACCCAAAATCGCGATCCGAATCGATAAACCAAAATCTTTTAACCTGTAAACCGTAAACCGAACCGGTTGAAATTAAAACAAACCGAATGCTTATTTCAGTTCGGCTCGGTTCGGTTTTCGGTTTTAAACCGTAAAATGCACACCCCTATCCATCAATGATGGAGAAAAGAGTTGATTATGGGCTAACTTTTGGGGCCTGGAGAATATAGGTTTAATTTGAGTTTTTTTAAAGTTAAGGCTTGAGTCTGGGCCATCAGGTCTTAAGTATGGGCTCTAATAATAAGATACAGTATTATTTAGGATTAAAATGTTTTTGGGGCTTAGGCCTGAGTTTTAAGAATTAGATTCATTTATGGGCTGTAGGATTTGTTATGGTTTTAATTTATTTTGTTAACTTAAAAATATTATGTTTCAAAACTTTTGATAGTTTATAGGCTTATTTATTTGGGCCAGGGTTATTTAAATTATTTTTCATAATTAACTTTGGACTTTAATAAACTATGGGCCTAGGATAAATTAGAAATGCTTTTTTTTCCTTTTAATGGGCTTATATTATAAGAAACTTTTCTATTAGGCTTTTGATGTATATACTTATAGATTTTCTAAGTGCTACGTATGCTTCAAATGAACTTCATAATGTATTAGTTCTTTAAATGGGTTGTTTATATATAAATAAATCAATAATTATATTTAAGTGGGCTTATGTTCTATATATAAGTATTTTCTAGATATGTGTCATATATAAATCTATTTTCAAAATTGAACTTTATATTAAATAGGCATACTTTTTAATATAGGTGGGTTTAATATTTTAGGGCTTTCATCGAATAATATTTTCCAAATTATATATATATATATATATATATATATATATATATATATATATATATATATATATATATATATATATATATATATATAAAATATATATATATATATATATATATATAAAATATATATATATATATATATATACACATATATATAAATATATATATATATATATATATATATATATATATATATATATATATATATATATAATAAAAATATATATATATATATTAAGAAAATTCCATCTTAATATATACATATAACCTAAATATAGGGCTTAAAGCCCAACATTATATATATATATATATATATATATATATATATATATATATATATATATATATTGTAATGCATGTGGTTCGTATTACGTATTTCTGGAATACGTATACGTATTTATTCTTGTATTGCATGATTTCCTTGCTTAATTTCTACCCTGGGCTTGGTTTATTCTTGGTTCGGGTTGGCTTGGTTCGGTTTGAGATTTCTATTGGTTCATTATGATCCATGGATGAACCCTCTACCTACCACCACCATTCATATTTATTACCTATTCTTCTTTCTCTCTCTTCATTTATCATCTTCTTCTTCCTCATTTTCTTCCTTACCTACCAGGGAGAGGGAGAGAGAGGTCTAGGCAAGTGCAACTTGCTTCATGGAGGAACTCTAATTTTATTGCTTCATTCTCTTCCTTACAGCATTTTAACTTACTTTAGAACTTGGCATTTTCACTTTCCATGGCTAGATTCTTCTAGATCTAAGTTTACTTTATTTTTAGATTTCTTGGGTTTTGATCTACTTAATCCTGTTATTTCTGAGTTTTGAGGGTTCTATGTTGTAGAGAATCTCGTTCTACCCCATTTTGACCTATGGAAGTTCGGATTTGGGCTCCGGATGATAGAGTTATGCAGCTTAGAAGCCATGGCTTATGGTGTACTTCTTCTCGGAAATTTGGAGAAGAAGCACAGTCCCGAGCCGCATGGTGTACTTGAACGCATGAACATTCATGCGGCAAGTCGGTTCCAACCGCATGCACTATTGTATTGACTTGACCGTGTGACAAGTTCATGCGGCAAGTATTCCCAGCCGCATGGGACCCAGTCAGTTCAGCCGCATAGGGCTGAGGACCTTATCCTGCCGCATCAGCTTATCTTGGCCGCATGAGTTGGACCCAGCCGTATGTGCACAGCCTTGACGAGCCGCATGAACCAGACTCACTCGCTGGCCGCATGAGTCCTATATCCGCCAGCCGCAGGAGTACCCTTGCCCTCTTGGCCGTATGTGTCTTGTCCTTCTCTTGGCCGCATGAGTTCAATTTATTCCAGCCGCATGAGAATCCCTCTCCTGCGAGCCGCATAGGTCCTTAGTTCCCCCGACCCGCATGAATCTCTCCCCAGCCGCATGAACCCGACTCCTTCTCCAGCCGCATGAGATCCATCCTGGCCGCATGTGCCTTAGCCGTATGGCTCTTCTATAGCCCTGTATATTGATATTTTATTAGATATTTAACGTCCATTTTATATCCTTACGTCTTTTGTCCTGAACTTGAAATCATGAATTCATTTGATATGTTTGGAATTAATAATTGAGCATGACGTGATAGTGACCCGTAGTGGTGCACTCCTGACATGACTAACATGACCTGATAGTGGTCCGTCGTGGCGCACTCCTGACTAGTACACTTGATATGATAAACCTGACATGATTATCTCGAACAGCTGTTACGACTGCTACCTGACATGACATGACCTGTATCAATAATCTGGACACCGTGGGCGATTGTGCTTGTACAAATAATCCAGTCCTGTCTTGCATCATATTTAGGAGGGGACTCCTGAGTACCACGGTCAGGAGTACCCATTGAAATGGACTAAGGCTAATAACTAGATTAATACATTAGTCATAAAGAGATCTCCCAGCTACAGGCAATCCCATTACCTGGGCACGCCTTGGGATCTGTAGCCTACCGTCGAGTAGGGCACATTTCCAGCACACTGTCATGTGTTGCACCCTTCAAGCTACCTAAGGGTACATTCGTTTCCTGGACGATGTACCTACCTGAATTTAACTCTAATCTTTTAACCCGGGTAATCTGGATGGTCTGCAGGACTTGTGGCTGTGGAATAATCTCACTGCATCTTGTTAGTAATTAGGCTTGTGACAACCCTAGTTAGTTAAAGTATCAAGCCGTAATTCTTGCTTGGCCGTGAAGTGATTGGATGGAGTCTAACCAGTCTAGTCTTGCCCTAATCCTGTTCCAGATTATTGAATGACCAGAATGCTTGTATTTATTTTACCGATAAATGGTGAGAATTCCAAGTTCTGTTCAGACGAAGGGTTACAACCCCGGTCCTTGTTTGGTTTACGGGTTGTAACCTGGTTATCTGAATAGTTCCATGGTTATCTCGTCGTATATCATCCGGATGTATTTTCTTTATTTCCAGTTCTTACTTTTATTTATATCTTGTGCTGATTGCTGGTTTTAGTTCCTAAATAAAGCTTCCTTTGTGGCACTTGCTCTTTCTGGGGTCTGACCCAGCTGGTTTTGTGTGGCCAGATTTTGGAGCAGCTCCGGAGGATCTACCGACCTTCCAGCCAGATGGTGGCCACTAGACGGAACCCTGGCAACGAGTGGGTTTATTTTGATCTCCCACTTTATTGTAAAAATATTCTTTTGAGGCGTTTAGCCGACGAGCACCTGTTTAGCTCGATTGTACTTTACTTACTGTCTGCCTACGGGCTGTAACATGATTGACAGATCCTAGGGTTGAACATGTATGACTAAACTCTTGCTAGTCCTAATATTTTGTAACGACTAGCTTCATGATCAGCTGAATATGTAATGTTTGGGACGCCTTACAATTGTATATTTAATGATCATACTTCTTGTAACCTTTTTCTTACTTGCTTGTGATTGAGACACTAGGCTTGTTCATGACCTTAAGAGACTGTTGGCTTGTAGATAAACCCTCATGTATCTAGATAGCCGTGACCGTATAGCGAGATGGATTCTATTTCATATACGTAGCTGGCTATGTCTGCCCCCGCTCTCCAGTATTCTGGTTCTGGGGCGTGACATGGTTTAAGTGGTGGCCCATGCAGGTCTTGTAAATCAAGATATGTGAGAATTTACCGAATAGATGTCTCAATCAGTATTCGTCCTTGATCTCTGCTCGTATCTTCTGAATCCCTGGATTCTTGTCCTGATCATATGCTTGTATCGTTGATCTGTTCTGGTCCTTCCTTATTGTTTCCTATGTCGTCTTCTTCAGCGGTATTGTTCGTGGTCCTACCGACCAGCAAGGCGGAGCACCTCCCGCGGACCAGCAGCAACCTGGAGATCAAGCCCAGCATTCCGGAGTAGCCTCCAGAGTCGTGCCTTCTGGCGGAGAGCCACCAGTCCAGCCAGTTCAACCTGTAGAACATGATGACGGTACTTTGGTAGGACTTGTCAGGACCTTGATAGTTTCCCAAGACCGGCGTGGAGATGCCTTGCACCAGGCAGTGACGGATGCTTTGACCGGGGTGGTCATCAGGGTAACAGCGCGACCAACAGCTTCAAGCGTTTGAACCTTCTGTTCTTCGACGGTAGTGAAGATGCTATCGCAGCGGATGCGTGGCTTCAGGATACCGAGGTGATTCTTGAAGTAGCCAGGACCCCAGAGAATGAGTAGGTAGCCATGGTGCACCTGCAGTTGTTAGATCTTACCCGCAGCTGGTGGACAGCGCATGCCGTTGGATTAGCAGCACCCATTGCTTGGGCAGTATTCAGAGAGAGATTCCAGACCAAGTATTTCGATGCCGTGGCTCGGTATGATCTGCAGACGAGGTTTACCAATCTGAAGCAAGGAGGCAGGACGGTCGACGGATATGCGACCGAGTTTTCCAGACTCAGTCGGTTTGCTCCCACTTTGGTGGCAACCGAGTATGATAGAGCCCAGCGGTTCCAGCAGGGACTTCACCTGGATATCTTGTTGGCTGTCGAGCAGTTTGAGCATCAGACTTTTGATGCAGTCTTGAGAGCAGCTAGGAGGCATGAGTATACCTCCCAGAGGATTGTGGATAGGGCCGAAGGTCGGAAGAGATCTCATGGCCAGATGAATTAGTCTTCAGCACCAGCCTCGGCAGCCAGGGCTTTGACTATTGGAGCTCCGAGGCGAGCGGCCTCAGTAACGTCGGTTCAGCATTCCACTCCGATGCACCTTCAGCAGCAGAAGCAGAAGCAGTCTTCCGCAGTGGAATGTTCTCATTGTGGGAAGCCAGGCCATGTGATGGCAGAATATCGCAGGGCGCAAGGATTGTGCCTAGCTTGTGGAGCACCAGACCATAGGGTTGGTTCCTGCCCGAATAGGGGTGGTTCATCATCGTCCAACCTTTCTAGCTCTTCGGTGAGAGGACCAGTTCCAGTCCAGACGCAGCAGCAATATCCATTGTCGAGGCCCTTGCCGCCTCAGTCCCAGGTATTCTAGCAGCAGAACCCCTAGCAGCATGTTCAAGCCCAAGCCCAGAGTCAGAATAGGCAGCGAGGATTTCAGCAGAGGGGACCAGCACCCCGAGGGCATGGTCATGCTATGGTGATGACCGCAGAGAAAGGATTGGCACCAGGAGAGGTAGTGGCAGGTACTATTCTCGTCAACTCCTTTCCAGCTTCAGCTTTATTTGATTCTGGTGCATCGCATTCATTTATGTCTGCACGATTCGCGATACAGGTAGGATTGGAGCCTGAGTCATTATCAGTAAGGCTTAATATACTTACTGGTAACGGACTTGTGGGAGTAGATAGAGTGTTTTCCTCGTGTTGGATCGTAGTTAGCGGTAGAGAATTCTCCGCTAGATTGATAGAGTTCCCGATGGCCGATTATGATGTGGTCCTAGGGATGGATTGGTTGAGGAACCAGTATGCTAGGATAGACTGCCACATTGGCAGGGTTGTTTTTAGCATTCCAGGCGAGCCGGAGTTTTCTTTCTCCCGAGGCGTAGTTGAGTCATCTCCTCCGATATTGCGGATGGCAGTAGCAGCTGTTCAGTTGCCCAGGATAGTTGAGGAGTTTCCAGATGTTTTTCCATAAGAACTTCCAGGTATGCCTCCGGAGCGGGAGATCGAGTTCACTATAGACTTGATTCTCGGGACAGCCCCAGTGTCAGAGAGAGTCTACAGGATGGCACCTTCAGAGTTGGAGATCTTGTACAAGATGATTGAAGAACTCAGAACCAAGGGATTCATTCGTGCTAGTGGATCGCCTTGGGGAGCCCCAATGCTTCTTGTGAAAAAGAAGGATGGTACGTCCAGGTTATGTGTTGATTATCGTACCTTGAACTCAGTGACAATCAAGAACAGATACCCTCTTCCGAGGATAGATGACTTATTTGATCAACTCCAGGGGGCTTCAGTATTCTCGAAGATTGATTTGTGCTCAGGTTATCATCAGATCAGAGTCAGAGAGCAGGACATCCCGAAGACAGATTTTAGATCGAGATATGGGCATTGGGAGTTCCTTGTTATGCCTTTTGGAGCAACCAATGCGCCGACAGTATTCATGGACCTCATGAATCGCATCTTCATGCCTTACTTGGATCAGTTTATGATTGTGTTCTTGGATGACATCCTGGTCTACAGCAAGAATGAGGCGGAGCATGAGCAGTATCTCCGTATAATTCTTTAGATCCTCAGAGAGCACCAGTTATATGCCAAGTTCAGTAAATGCGAGTTCTGGCTCGATCGCATTTCGTACTTGGGTCATATCATCACTCGAGGAGGAGTAGAAGTGGATCCCCAGAAGATTGTGGCTATTGAGTCATGGCCAGTGCCCAGCACAGTTGCAGAGATTCGTAGTTTTCTTGGATTGGTCGGCTACTACCGGCGGTTTGTTTCGGATTTTGCTCGAATTTCAGCGCCATTGACGCAGTTGACCCGCAAGGATGCGCAGTTTGCTTGGACAGCAGAGTGTCAGAGTTCTTTTGAGCAATTGAAGCGAGGCCTGATAACAGCTCCTATTCTCACACTTCCAGATGGGATCGAAGGATTCTCAGTGTACTGTGATGCTTCAGGCAGAGGTTTAGGATGTGTTCTGATGCAGCATGGGAAGGTAATAGCTTATGCGTCACGATAACTTCGTGATCATGAGAGGAATTATCCAACCCATGACTTGGAGCTGGCAGCAGTGGTGTTTGCACTTAAGTTGTGGAGGCACTACTTGTATGGAGATAGGGTAAAGATTTTCACCGACCACAAGAGCTTAAAGTATGTTTTTACCCAGAAGGATCTTAACATGCGTCAGAGAAGGTGGCTGGAGCTTCTTGTGGATTATGATGTCAACCTGCAGTATCATCCTGGGAAGGCCAATGTTGTTGCGGATGCATTGAGCAGGAGAGCGGGAGTTTATTTTCTAACAGCGCAACCAGAGCTGTTAGCAGATCTTCAGAAGATGGGTATTGAAGTTGTTCTCCCTTCCAGTGTGGCCTTGATGGCCTGTATGCAAGTTCAGTCCACTATAGTCGAGAGGATCCGGATGGCGCAGTCGGCAGATTCCAAGCTTTAGCGACTCAGAACAGAGTGTGAGGCAGGACGAAGACCAGAATTATACATTCATGAGGATGGTACACTTCGACATGGTAATCGTCTTTGTGTACCTAATGGAGATATCAGGCAGGAGATCATGTCGGAAGCGCACAGTTCGTAGTATTCCATCCATCCCGGCAGTACGAAGATGTACTGTGATATTCGGCAGCATTTCTGGGGGAATGGCATGAAGCGGAAGATAGCTCGGTTTATCTCTCGGTGTTTGGTTTGCCAACAAGTTAAAGCCGAACATCAGAGACCGGCTGGCTTCTTCAGCCCTTGCCGATTCCAGAATGGAAGTGGGAGCATGTGACCATAGATTTTTTGACTGGACTACCTAGATCCCCAGCTGGTATAGATGCTATCTGGGTTATAGTTGATCGGCTCACGAAAGTGGCTCACTTTTTTCCATTCAGAGTTGGTCAGTCGACGGCTCAGCTAGCAGAGATGTACCTCAGGCCGATTGTCAGGTTGCACGGAGTGCCACTTAGTATCACCTCGGACCGAGATTCAAGATTTACGTCGCACTTTGGCGTAGCTTGCAAGAAAGTTTGGGAACTCATCTCCAGTTCAGTTCAGCATATCACCCGCAGACAGATGGCCAGTCGAAACGCACGATCCAGACTCTTGAAGACATGTTGCGGTCTTACACACTTGACTTCGGTGGTTCATGGGAAGATCACTTGCACATGGTGAAATTCTCGTATAACAACAGTTTCCAGGCCAGTATCCAGATGGCACCGTTCGAGGCACTGTATGGTAGGAAGTGCAGATCCCCGCTAGCCTGGGATGATGTTGGAGAGAGACAGATGCTCGGTCCAGAAATGATTGCCCAGACAGTTGAAGTGGTCAGGCGAGTCAGAGATCATCTTCGAGTTGCCCAAGATCGCCAGTGCCAATGGGCCGATTCTCATCGGCGCCCTCTCGAGTTTTCGGTCGGCGATTATATATTCCTGAGGATTTTGCCTAACCGTGGCGTCATTCATTTCGGTGTACGGGACAAGCTTAGTCCTAGGTATATAGGACCGTTTGACATTCTGGAGCGAGTAGGAGATGTATCCTATCGTCTCGCTCTTCCGTCGTCGCTAAGCGAGGTGCATGACGTGTTCCATGTATCCCAATTACGACGGTATATCCCGGACCCGAGCCACATCCTGGATCATTCAGAATTGGTTGTTGGTACCAACCTTTCGTATGAGGAGAGGCCCGTGTCTATATTGGACCGGAGAGAGAAGACACTCAAGAACAAGACTATCAAGTTAGTCCGAGTTGCTTGGGATCATCACTCTTTGGGGGAGTCAAAGTGGGAGCGTGAGGATGATATCTGATCGCGATATCCCGACTTGTTTGACTCGTGAGGTATAATGTCTTTCTTATGCCTTATGCCTTCGATTTCTTGCTTGAATGAGTGATTGTCTGCCTAGTTATAGCTTGCATGTGATTAATGTAGCTTGTTATTGCTCTTCTAGCCTCTTGATTAAATTTCGAGGACGGAATTCTTTTAAGGTGGGTAGAGTTGTAATGCCTGTGGTTCGTATTACGTATTTCTGGAATACGTATACGTATTTATTCTTATATTGCATGATTTTCTTGCTTAATTTCCTTCCTGGGCTTGGTTTATTCTTGGTTCGGGTTGGCTTGGTTCGGGTTAGCTTGGTTCGGTTTAGGATTTCTATTGGTTCATTATGATCCATGGATGAACCCCCTACCTACCACCACCATTCATATTTATTATCTATTCTTCTTTCTCTCTCTTTATTTATCATCTTCTTCTTCCTCATTTACTTTCTTACCTACCAGGGAGAGGGAGAGAGAGGTCTAGGCAAGTGCAACTTGCTTCATGGAGGAACTCTAATTTTATTGCTTCATTCTCTTTCTTACAGCATTTTAACTTACTTTAGAACTTGGCATTTTTACTTTCCATGGCTAGATTCTTCTAGATCTAAGTTTACTTTATTTTCGGATTTCTTGGGTTTTGATCTACTTAATCCTGTTATTTCTGAGTTTTGAGGGTTCTATATTGTAGAGAATCTCGTTCTACCCCATTTTGACCTATGGAAGTTCGGATTTGGGCTCCGGATGATAGAGTTATGCAGCTTGGAAGCCATGGCTTATGGTGTACTTCTTTTCGGAAATTTGGAGAAGAAGCACAGTCCCGAGCCGCATGGTGTACTTTACCGCATGAACATTCATACGGCAAGTCGGTTCTAACCGCATGTACTATTGCCTTGACTTGACCGTGTGACAAGTTCATGCGGCAAGTATTCCCAGCCGCATGGGACCCAGTCAGTTCAGCCGCATAGGGCTGAGGACCTTATCCTGTCGCATCAGCTTATCATGGCCGCATGAGTTGGACCCAGCCGCATGTGCACAGCCTTGACGAGCCGCATGAACCAGACTCACTCGCTGGCCGCATGAGTCCTATATCCGCCAGCCGCAGGAGTACCCTTGCCCTCCAGGCCGCATGTGTCTTGCCCTTCTCTTGGCCGCATGAGTTCGATTTATTCCAGCCGCATGAGAATCCCTCTCCTGCGAGCCACATGGGTCCTTAGTTCCCCCGACCCGCATGAATCTCTCCCCAGCCGCATGAACCTGACTCCTTCTCCAGCCGCATGAGATCCATCCTGCCCGCATGTGCCTCAGCCGCATGGCTCTTCTATAGCCCTGTATATTGATATTTTATTAAATATTTAACGTCCATTTTATATCCTTACGCCTTTTGTCCTGAACTTGAAATCATGAATTCATTTGATATGTTTGGAATTGATAATTGAGCATGACGTGATAGTGACCCATAGTGGTGCACTCCTGACATGACTAACATGACCTGATAGTGGCCCGTCGTGGCGCACTCCTGACTAGTACACTTGATATGATAAACCTGACATGATTATCTCGAACAGCTGTTACGACGGCTACCTGACATGACATGACCTGTATCAATAACCTGGACACCGTGGGCGATTGTGCTTGTACAAATAATTCAGTCCTGTCTTGCATCATATTTAGGAGGGGACTCCTGAGTACCACGGTCAGGAGTACCCATTGAAATGGACTAAGGCTAATAACTAGATTAATACATTAGTCATAAAGAGATCTCCCAGCTATAGGCAATCCCGTTACCTGGGCACGCCTTGGGATCTGTAGCCTGCCGTCGAGTAGGACACATTTCCAGCACACTGTCATGTGTTGCACCCTTCATGCTACCTAAGGGTACATTCGTTTCCTGGACGATGTACCCACCTAAATTCAACTCTAATCTTTTAACCCGGGTAACCTGGATGGTCTGCAGGGCTTGTGGCTGTGGAATAATCCCACTGCATCTTGTTAGTAATTAGGCTTGTGACAACCCTAGTTAGTTAAAGTATCAAGCCATAATTCTTGCTTGGCCGTGAAGTGATTGGATGGAGTCTAACCAGTCTAGTCTTGCCCTGATCCTGTTCCAGATTATTGAATGACCAGAATGCTTGTATTTATTTTACCGATAAATGGTGAGAATTCTAAGTTCTGTTCAGACGAAGGGTTACAACCCCGGTCCTTGTTTGGTTTATGGGTTGTAACCTGGTTATCTGAATAGTTCCATGGTTATCTCGTCGTATATCATCCTGATGTATTTTCTTTATTTCCAGTTCTTACTTTTATTTATATCTTGTGCTGATTGCTGGTTTTAGTTCCTAAGTGAAGCTTCCTTTGTGGCACTTGCTCTTTCTGGGGTCTGACCCAGCTGGTTTTGTGTGGCCAGATTTCGGAGCAACTCTGGAGGATCTACCGACCTTCCAACCAGATGGTGGCCACTAGACGGAACCCTGGCAACGAGTTGATTTATTTTGATCTCCCACTTTATTGTAAAAATATTCTTTTGAGGCGTTTAGCCGACGAGCACCTGTTTAGCTCGATTGCACTTTACTTACTGTCTGCCTACGGACTGTAACATGATTGACAGATCCTAGGGTTGATCATGTATGACTAAACTCTTGCTAGTCCTAACATTTTGTAAAGACTAGCTTCATGATCAGCTGAATATGTAATGTTTGGGACGCCTTACTATTGTATATTTAATGATCATACTTCTTGTAACCTTTTACTTACTTGCTTGTGATTGAGACATTAGGCTTGTTCATGACCTTAAGAGACTGTTGACTTGTAGATAAACCCTCATGTATCTAGACAGCCGTGACCGTATAGCGAGATGGATTCCATTTCATATACGTAGCTGGCTATGTCTGCCCCCGCTCTCCAGTATTCTGGTTCTGGGGCGTGGCATATATATATATATATATATATATATATATATATATATATATATATATATATATATATATATAAGGAGGCGATCTGTTTAGGGTTAGGCGACGGCGATGGTGCTTTGATCTTCTTCTCCACCCCCGACTCCAGCTTGGCCTTGGCCAGGCCGGCATCCATCTTCTTGTATAGGTGGATCAGTTGACCACCTGTACCTTTTACCGCTATGTCTAATCTGTGGTGGCGAACGGCTCTTCTACGTTGCCATCTATTCCCATTGGATCTCCTTCCTTCTCTAAAGGAGTCCCAGTCATTACTTTTTCAGAGGAGGATGAACAAATCCTCATAGATCCTTTTAAATTTGCTTTAATCGGGAAATTTTCACATAATCGGCCTGCCATTGATGCGATCCGTAAAGCTTTTGAAGATTTCAAGTTTGCAGGCTCTATCAAGGTGGGGCTAATCGACTCTAAACACGTGTTGATTAGGCCTACATTGGAGGTGGATTTTTTGAGGCTCCGTTCTCGTGATCTATGGTATGTGGTACGTGCTCCTATGCGTATTTTTAAATGGTCTAAAGATTTTGCAGCTCATAAGGAGTCGCCCATCACCCCTGTGTGGGTTTCTCTACCTGGTCTTCCAATTCAATTCTTTGCAAAAAATGCTTTGTTTTCCATTGCTTTAGGCATTGGTTCTCCTCTTAGGCTTGATAAGGCCACAGAAGAATTAACTCGTCCTAGCATGGCAAGGGTTTTTGTTAAGGTTGACTCTAGTAAAAAACTGCCTAAAGTTATTCAAATATGTATGTCTCAGGGTAGAACCCTAACTCAACAAGTTGAATATGAATACGTTCCCAAATACTGTTCTGCATGTTTTCATCAAGGTCATTCTAAAGAGGAGTGCAAAGCTCAACGTGTTCATGATAACACGAATGCTACTCATAAAGTCGGGGGGCCCCTCCACCAAGGCAATGAATAAAGGGAAAGAGACATTAATTGAAGAAGAAAACAATATTAGTGATACTATAAATGATGCTCACTTGGATAATCGACGTTTGGTTTTGCGAGTCGACCCGTCGGGGTCTTCTGATCCAGCGAGTAAAGAGCCTGTAGGAAGCCCCTCTCCCGACGGTGATGTGATACCGCCGGTCAATTCTGAAATGATGAACAACGAAGTGACTATCCAAACTCAAGCCATCCCAACCAATTCAGAAGAGCTACCACAGGAGCTGCAGGAGAAGGCTAATCCAATGGATACTAAAACTAGTATGGTGGAGGACATGGAGAAAGATAATACAATTGAGGAGTTAGGGGAGGAATTTCAGAAGGATGACTGTGCAGACTCGATAGAGCAGGAGGAGGATACAGACCACTCTGATCCTGAAGAAGGGGAATTGCCTCGAAACTGGGCAGACAGAGTTGATGATGAGGAAAACAATGGAGAATCTCAGGAAACGCAAGTTCTCAAAAACAGGAAGCCAAGAGGGAAGAAAAAAGTGTACATTGCACCAGCTGAGCCAAGACACACCCGATCAGCTTCTAAAGGTCCAACAAATCTCAACACCTCCTCCTCCAATAATATTTAACATATTGCTATGGAATGTTAGAGGGATTGTGGATAAAATGACTTTTAAAAGATTAAAATCTCTGTGTCGAATTCATAGAGTGAAGGTTTTAGCTATTATTGAACCTAAAGTATCGGTGCAACAACTGTATTCTTTTCAACTTAAATTGGGGTTTCAATCCTCGGTTTCTAATGGCAAAGGGAATATATGGATCTTGGCAAGACAAGTGGTAGTTTTAGAAGAGGTGGATGAGCATGATCAAGTAT
Source organism: Iris pallida (assembly GCA_029216955.1). NCBI lineage: Eukaryota > Viridiplantae > Streptophyta > Magnoliopsida > Asparagales > Iridaceae > Iris > Iris pallida. The sequence goes on from JANAVB010024994.1 coordinate 4,370,299, forward strand.
TTAGTGTAATACTTTCAAGTGCTCTGTTTCCATTCCGATCTCTACTATCGGTAGTGCATGGACATAACAAAAAAGAAGGGAGACGTGAGTTATGGGATAGACTTATCCAGCTACAATCTAATTTCAAGCTTCCATGGATGGTTGGGGGTGATTTCATGCTATTGCCGCTGTTGATGAGAAATTTAGAGGGGCTCCAGCTTGTTCGGTTAGCATCAATGAATTCCTTAATTTTCAATTGAGAGCAGGTCTTCAATCTTTGTCGTACACTGGCAGCTGTTTTACTTGGGTGAAGACTGATGAAGGCCCGAATAGACAAGGCTCAAGACTTGATAGATGGCTCATGGATCATGATTGGATGACTTGGGCTTCCTTATCAACTTCAATTCATCTCAATAGTACAGAATCATATCATTGTCCTATTTTAGTCACTATTAAAAGTTCTAGTGACTCTGATAGAAAACTTTTTAGATTTCTTAATTTCTGGATCAATCATGAAGACTTTCTCAGTATTGTAGATCGAGCTTGGCTTTCAGTTAACAATGAGAATAGTATGGTTCGAGTGGGGCTGAGGTTAGCTGCTATTCGAAAAGCTCTGTCATCATGGAGTCATCAAACTTTTGGTGACATATTTCAAGAAGTAAAGAAAGCTGAAGATAGAGCTTTAGCGGCTGAGATTGATTATCAGAATGATAGTTCCTGCAGAGAGGTTTGGATGAAGGCCAAGGCGGATTTGAAACAGAGGATTAGCTATGAAGACTCTTATTGGAAGCAAAAAGCCAGAGCGAAATGGGATGGTGAAGGTGACAAGAATACAAAGTTCTTTCATTCTTGTGTTTCAGCAAAAAGAAACAGACTTTTAATCCATGGGATCAAATCGACTAATGGCAGGGAACTCTCAAATCTGAAGGATATTCAAGAAGAGGCTAATTCCTACTATAGTAAGCTCTTCCTCCCTACTCCTATTATTCATCACTCTGATTTTCTAGACTTTATTCCATCTATTATTACACCTGAGGACAATATTAAGCTCAAGGAGAAGCCACAAATGGAGGAATTGATTGATACTCTTAAGAGTCTAGACCAGGACAGTGCTCCAGGGCCAGATGGATTTACTGGACGCTTCTTCAGGGTGGCTTGGGAGATTATTGGGCAGGATATTCTGGAGGCAGTACACTTATTTTTTGATGGCTTTGCCTTGCCAAGATCAATTACTAGCACTCATCTTCTTCCAATTCCTAAGATTAATGAGCCAAAGACCATGACAGACTATAGGCCTATTAGTCTATGCAATTTTGTGAATAAACTGTTTTCAAAGCTCCTTGCTCGGCGTTTAGCTCCATATTTGCCAAGTCTCATTTCACCAGAACAGAGTGATTTTATCAAAGGAAGGGAAATAGTTGATAATGTAATCCTAGCCCAGGAAATGATTAGCATGATTAATCATAAATATTAGGGGGGTAATGCAGCTTTAAAGTTGGATATGAGCAAGGCGTATGATAGAGTTAACTGGGGATATCTCTTGAAGGTGCTTAGACAGATTGGATTCTGCAATGAGTGGATGAACATGATTCTCCATTTGTTAGACAATGTATGGTTTTCTACTTTGATTAATGGCAATGCTTCGGGCTTCTTCAAAAGTTTATGTGGTTTGAGACAGGGTGATCCAATATCACCACTTCTGTTTGTCTTAGCTGCTGAAGGATTTAGTTCAAAATTAAATGAGCTCAGGCAACAATCATCATTCATACCTTATTATTCTCCAAGTGGCTGCCCTGTTATTACGCATCTCGCGTATGCAGATGATGTGTTGCTGTTTTCTAGTGGAGAGAAAAGATCAATTCAAAGAATGATGAATGTTGTTCATCAATATGAGGAGGTCTCGGGACAAAAAGTGAATTTAGAGAAGTCAGGTATTTATCTCTCTCAAAATATTTCTGAGGTTAGATTGGAAGAGATCAAAGCTACTTATGGATTCAAAGTTTTAATCTTCCTATGAATTATCTTCGAGCTCCTATGATGGCGGGTAATAGAAATGCAGCTATGTTTGATGAGCTGGTGACGAAAATTAGAAACAAGATTAAGGGATGGTATCATAAATCTCTATCGATGGGGAGGAGATTAACCTTATTAAATTCTGTCCTCACTTCGATTCCAGTCTATATATTGGCAGCTTGTAATCCCCCTGTGAGTGTGATAAAAAGAATTGAAGACATGTTCCAAAGCTTTCTTTGGGGTTCTTCAAATGGCCATGATAAGAGATCATGGGTTTGTTGGTCTAAAGTCACAACTACTAGGGATGAAGGAGGGCTTGGGCTTCGGAGATTGCAAGATATCATGAATGCTCTTACAGTTAAACTTTGGTGGAAGCTAAGAACATCTAAATCATTGTGGGTTGAATTTATGCAAGCAAAATATTATGCTACAATACATCCTTCTCAAGCTATTATCCCACAGCATGCATCACATATTTGGAAGCATCTTATCAGGGGAAGAGATTTGGGAGATCAACATATTATTTCTGAAGCTGACAATGAGGGGACTCAAAATTATATCTGGAGTCCAGGTCGAGCAGGTATTTTCTCTCTTACTTCGGCTTGGGACAGTATTAGAATTCATTATGATACTGACAGGATATATAAACATATATGGGGATCTTGCATTCCTGTGAAATGGTCGATACTTCTATGGAGAATTTTATGGAAAAGAATTCCTACTGATGATGTTGTTCAGAAACTTGGTTTTCATCTTGCTTCCGCTTGTCACTGCTGCATAAATCCTGAAGTGGAGACTATTAATCATGTGTTATCTACTGGAACATTGGCTAATGAGATTTGGGATCATTTTATGAAATCTCTTAAGATAAACACTAGAGTGTCTCCTGTTGATCGAAGATTGAAGCAAATATGGTCGAGAAGGAACAAACATGTGAAAAATATCATGGCAGGAGCTATTATCTGGGTATTATGGAAAAATAGGAATAAAAGAAGATATGAAGATTACGGATATGGGAATGAACAGCTGATATTTGAAATTAAAAGGCAAATCAAGAAGGCCATGGTGAAGTGCACGCATGCTATATGTCCCTATGATGCCTGATGTTTTTAGTTTCTTTGATTTTTGTAATAGGAGTGAAATCTCCAGAATATTGTATCCTGTTTTGAAGTTGATCTCAATAAAGTAGGTTTTTAAAAGAAAATATATATATATATATATATATATATATATATATATATATATATATATATATATATATATATATATATATATATATATATATATAATGTTGGGCTTTAAGCCCTATATTTAGGTTATATGTATATATTAAGATGGTATTTTCTTAAAGGTCTTTCAAATATATTTTTATAAAGCTTCCTAGATAGTTTATAAATATTTACATGAATTTTATCAATTATAAAATAGTTTTTTTAAGGTGCAAATATCTAAATAGTTTATCTATTTTTCTAAGGTAATATATATATATATATATATATATATATATATATATATATATATATATATATATATATATATATATATATATATATATATATTCCTAAATATTAAATATTTTCTAAATGATTTCCATATTTCTAAGTAGTTATTTAAAATATTTTGACTAATAAGAAAATATAGTTTTGATATTATATGTTTGAAAAATTATGTTTTAGCCCTACAGTGATTTCAAGTATTTACCTAAAGTATTTTCGTAGTAAAAAAAGTATAGTTTTAATATTATAAATAAACTTCCAAAATAGTTATAATATTTATTTACGAAATTCCTTTGAATATCGACTTTGATCATGGCTAATCTATTAATATTTCTTTCTACCAACTTTAGGATTCCTTCACATCGATCCTAGCCAATCGGACTATCCTGAACTCAATAGAATTATCGGTTTCACCAGCTAAGGACCCCAGGTAGTTCTTATTTGTTTCCAATATTGTTAATTACTATATATGCATGGTTAGTGATGTATATTTGAGTCTTGACACGTTCGTTACACGAATTAGTGGCATACGGGTTTAGTCATGATACCATATTTTATTGTTTTATCGTATTTTGTGACCCTTGTCATGACTTAATCCATGTGTAGTAGTCGGACGGAGAAGTACCAAGTAAATATGTGATAAGAACTTAGACCTTGGCATACTGCATATTGCATACTGCATAGTAGACCATGTAGACCTTGCGGTGTAACTGTTCTAGACCGATCACATATCGAAAGGTGTACTTCAACTCACATAGATGGTTATATTTTATTGTTCCATGCTTTTTCTGTCATCATATAGCTCTTCTAACTGTTTTGCTTTATCTTCCACTATTTTTATAGTCGTTATCATATATTTGGAATTGCATGCTTGGATTGTACTCGTTCTATTCCTGACTGGAAACCTATTTTTCAGATAGTCTCTAGCTACTCTATACGTGGGGTCCTTGGGGGAGATACGACTGTATTGAAGGCCAAAACCTAGAGACTATTTAGATAGTTGAGTATTAATTTAGTTGTCTTTTCTATAATTTGTGAGACATTGTATTTGTATTCAAAAGTAAACTTTGGATATTGTAAATTGATTTAGTTTTGTGAATGAGCAAATAAAGATATTGATTATGAGCAAATATTATGACTTAAGCATTGTGGTCTAGACAGCGTACAACGTCGATTCTACGACGTAGGCTGGACTTGTCCACACACTCATATTCCGAAAAGAGGATGTGGGTCGTGACAGTTGGTTCCTCCTTCCGGCTTTCTACCGCCGGAGCAGGTGTAGGATTCGACATCGAAACCGGTTCCTCCAACTCATTGTCAGGGGACAAATCAGTGACGACCGCCTCTTCAGCTGCCCCGGGCCGGTTGTCATCCTCGGTCATTGATTCCTTCTCAATAACCCTAGCAATGACATCTGGGATATCAGTCGGAGGAGGCGATTCCCGAGATTCTTCTATCTCCACCTCGAGGGGAGCCTTCGAAACTTCCCTCTCTGGAGGTTGGTCAGCGGCTTCTTCAGTCACCACGTCGGTGCCAACAGCAAATTTGTCCATGCTCGACGAAGAACTTGCCTGATGCGTATCTGCGAACAAGACATGATTATTACCACCATCAAAATATACAGTTATGTATAAGCAGAGTTACCTAAGGCGCTCGTCGAAGGTAGGTCAGCATTCAATGACCTCAGCAGATCACCAAAGCCATCCTCCGTATAGTTAAAAGAGATGGAAGTGTAGACCCGAATAGTGTCATCTTGGTCCTCTTCGCCCTGAGACTCTACAACTGGGGAGGATATGCTCTTCGAAAGAGCTGGCGACTTCCTTCTCGTAGGATTCGTCCAGGTCTCGCTTTAAAGACCTGGATTTCTTCTTCTTCGCACCCTGCAAACAAAGGAAATGCGATAAGAGAAGGAATACCACTTTATCCTTTAGAATGGATAATAATATATTTACCTCTACGGGAGTTTGCCCTTTTGCTTTCTCCGCGGGCAGCGAAAGAGTTATTGAGGCTTCCGACTTAGACGCTAAAACCTTCCTTGGCCTTTTTGGCGCAGAAGAACCCGCTCTCGTTCGAGCATGCCTTTTCAACCGACTATCCGTGGACTCCTCCAGCGGCTCCTCTGTCCTTACCACCGGGGCAGCTGTCGGTACAGGGGTACCGGACGGGAGATACGTCCGGGCCTTCATAAGCGTGTCCAACGATGCCTCGAGCTGGGTCCCGACGATAAAAAATGATTTCCTGTTATAACCGGGAGATAGAGTGTTCGTCGAACAGTAGAGCTTTACGACGGAACACAAAATATGGGGCCTGGGATTCAGAAGCGGAGCCGTAAAGCGCACCCTGGTACACCCAGCATTATAGTACTGCCAGTCTTGAGCCCCATCCAGCAGGCTTTCGATGAACCCCAGTCAGGTGCTAGGGTTATCCAGCATAAACTGACTGTAGCCGAATTGACGGACAAAACGGCTTGGTAAATACGGCTCCAGGAAGCAGTGGTTCCTGTTCCAATAAACCAAATGAGAGGGTCGGATGCACTACAACCAATGCAACCCCCACATCGATAAGCTAGAGACATCCACACCAACATCATCCAGCTCTTTGTCAGCTTCAAAACCCAAATACATTGGGCCAACCTTGAAAATGTCCCATCCTTGGAGATAGGGCAGAACCTTGCGGCAAACGGGGACACCACTGTGCAGCCACTTCCTTCGACAGTAGCGACGGATAAGGGCATCTCCCTCGAGGTGGCCCTATTCCAAGCCAGGGCTCATCACATTAGGGTGGTGTAGTATCAGCCACCCTATTAAGTAGCGGTAGGGCAGCTCTACCCGGAGAAAATTCCTACTTCTGCCCTGTATACTGAGGACCTTCTCTACAAACTCCCGCAGACCCCGTTGAAGGTTGCACACCATCGCGAGAAGTAGGGCCAAATGACGGCCAAACTGTAGCGCCCCGCTTTCGATAGGCGACGGAACTTCATAATATGCTTGTACTGAGTCATATCGGCCGGGAACTTAGATGGCCATTTGACTCGATCGCTAATCTTGGTAAACGATAATGCCTTGCGGCATCGATTCAAATCGGTTTGGACGGAAGTTACGAAAATCGATCCAACTAATGGAACAACTTCTGTTAGAATAAGTCCTAGATGCAGCGGGATGCGTCTCGGCGAGTGAGCTCTCTATAAGAGTCCCTTCGATGGGACCGGACCGCTGTAATATTTTTTTGGAGCTTTTCTGCTGGGCTTGATGAAGCGCTTTCGTGTCGTTTTCATGGATGCAATTACAATTTCGATGCAAGAAAAAAAGAAGGAATTCTAACAAAGCATTGGTGCCATTGCAGGAGCTCGCGTAACTAAGGATTGACATTGCGTAGCGCTTGGACGATCGGCACGAAGCAAAGTAATCGGTGGGTGATTCGACCCTTCTTTTCTACTCTGTCCTGCAAACTTATTCCTTGCTTCGAATTCATTCAAATCGAACGATGCCAAGTTAATTGCATGCCAATACACTAAGGTCAAGAACTCGGGAAAAATGTATTGATTTTGAGTAATCTACTATAAAAAATACAAGTTTCTCACATAAACGGAAAAGTTTAAGGTTCTAGTAAAAAGATAGACTATTTCACGTGCTGTAAAATAATATGAAACGTCGATCATGGGTTATGATGCCTCGGACAATTTGGTGCCCACGGGACGCTAAATCGGTGTACCACTTTGGGGAAAATGAATCGTTGCATGAGTTACGAGAAATGATAATGTCGTTCGATACTATCCGCGCTATACGAAACTGTTTGCATATATGAAATTGTTCGCACATAGGCATGGTCATGGACAGCTTGTGCACAAGTTCGTTTTTCTCGAAACGGTATCCGGGGCATCGGAACCGATTCGTCCTAGGGGAAATAATTTATCGTGCTTCGGCACGAGGCATGCGGGACCTTCAGTAAGGCTTGCAACCTAGGCTGAAAGGGTAGCGTCGCATGCTAACTTCGATTAAGTCCCTAGTGGTGCGTAGCACCAATGACCGCATATAAGATAGTTGCATGCTCACCTATTGTCTTATGCAGGTGTAAATATTATCTCTGTTTTCATGCAGGGACGAGCACGGCCGTGGTAAGAAATATGATAAACTGCGATGTTATACTGTATGCTTTATTACTCAAGACGGCTATCGAATATGAACTGAATTCATTTAGTTCAAATAGAAAGACAACTCTAAAGCATGCCTACCCTAACAATCAGAGTCAGTTTAGACGAGTTGGTTCGTCTCGTCCACTTAGCAAGTGTGCTAATCCCCTCCCCTAATTTCCCCAGGTGCGAGGGCGCTCCAACCTAAAACGAAGCTGAAGTACGGAGAGGTGTTTTGAAGCTCTTCCTATGCTGAAGTATTTTGAAGCCAATTCAAGTCGACGGCTTATGTATAAAGGGGCGAATGTATAGGACAGCAAGCGTAGTTCAGGCAACTTGTCGAATGTATTTTCTTTCTGTTTTCAATCAATTTAGCCGCAACGGCATCCAATGTAATTACGACTTGCACTTCGTTGCAAGCTATGAATGAAAAGCATTTCTATCTTCCTATACTGCGTCTTAAATTCTGATGTGATTTGTAAAGTTTCAACTTGGCGTATTAATATCAAAAGCAATGTAACGTTCTGTCTTGTACGAGTGCAATTCCAGACTCGTACGGCATCACGCCTTAGCGAGGACGATCGAATCGGCAAAAATTTACATCGGGGACGAACGTTGCCGACTCAGGGCATGACAAATTGGTATCAGAGCACAGTTATGTTTCCTCGGATTTTTGAAAGATGTTTCATTGTTGGAATGTCCGTTGCGATGGCTTGATTGAATGCTTGTCGGCATGCTGCGTGAAATACAAGTTCCATACAGGTAAGCCCGTAGATATTTTTGAAAAATACTAACGGGTTTACACTGTTTGTAGGAATGACTAAGCGAGATAAGAAAATTGCCGGCCCAACAACCCAAACCGTGGATAGTACGTCGAGCACAAAAAGTACTGGCCCTAGCGAGACGACTATGGAGAAGATGCTACAGTTGATGGAACTGCAGCAGCAACAGCTTCAGATGCAATTCAAAATCCAATTTGATGCGCAGCAGAAACAGATGACCGTCCTAACTCAGATAGTGAGCAGGATGGCGGGCGATACCAAGGCGACGGACGCGGTACTCGAAGGAAAGCATGGTGATCCAGAAGAAGACGAGGAAGAAGGAGTCCCCCCGCAAATGGTGAACTCTCCTTCCATGCTCAAAGTGAAGGAGTTTCACAAAATGAACCCGCCGAAGTTCAACGGCCGAGCAAAGCCCGACGTGATAGTAGGATGGCTCGCAGAGATGGAGGACTTGTTCGATCTCCTCTGCATCGAAGGGTCCCAGAGGGTGGCTTGTGCGGCGCTGCAGTTACAACTAAGAGCACACGACTGGTGGGCGGCGAAGAAACAAGAGATCTGCAAAACCGATTCCAACAAAAAGATTTCTTGGGAAATGTTCAAGACAGCCTTCCTTGAGCATTACGTTCCTCGCGCCATCCGTCGATAGAAGGAGGATGAGTTCATGATGTTGAGGAAGGGGAATATAAGTGTTGAAGATTACGATACAAGCTTTTCGAAACTTGTAAAATTTGCCGGTGCCTTCCTGCCCAACAAAGAAGAATGGTGCGAGCGTTTTTAGCAAGGCCTCAATGATGAACTGCGTAGGGACGTCATGAACCAACGATGCCAAACATATCATGAATCCTACGAAGCCGCACTTGATAGTAAGCAGATCTTCGGCCGTATGTCACAAAGGGCCGTGCATGTCGTTCGCAACAACTTCAACAAGCGTCCTAATGACGCTGGAGGATCGGGAGTATAAAAGTGCCCAAACATGTCTGAGAATCGTGGACACTTTGCCGCAGTAAATTGCAATAGATGCGGCAAGCATGGGTACCGAGCACCCGATTGTAGATTGAGAACATGCTTCAAGTGTGGCGAGCTAGGCCACTTCAGTCAATATTGTCAGGCGGGGAAGCCGAATCAACACAACCCACCAAGGAACACTCTGAATCCATATAAAGCGCCTACACTACAAGGCGCAAATACGGTGCCTGTGAACCCGCAGAATCAATGCCACGGAGCTCAAGGCCGAGTTTATGCCTTAACTCGAGACGAGGCATTTGCGTCCGATACGGTTGTAACAGGTATATTACTCTACAAAGATATACCTGCTCGAGTACTATTCGATTCTGGTGCGACGCATAGCTTTATATCTGCTGATTATATGAAAGAAAATAAAATAACCATGCAATCACTAGATATAAATATTAGCGTTAACACTCCGTCGGGAGTCGATATGCCTGGACACTTTATTTGTAGGGATGGCCACATTTGCGTCGGTAGAAGATATCTATCCTTGGATGCCGTCGTGCTAGACATCAAAGATTACGACATAATCCTGGGCATGGATTGGTTGGGCACTTGTCATGCAACGATCGAGTGCACGGAGAAGAGAGTGGTGTTTCGTCTTCTGGCGAGACAGAGTTCTTATATTCGTGTGGTACGGCCTCGAAGACAGCAGTGATGGTATCGGCAATCTCGGCAAGGCGTATGTTGCGTTCCGGCTGTGCGGGATACTTGGCATCAGTTAGAGACACGCGGACGGACAATACAAACACAATACAGACTGATGTTGTGGCAGATTTTCTCGACGTTTTTCCTGACGAGATGCCTGGGATGCCGTCGGATCGAGAAATTGAATTCAGCATCGACACCTTTTCGGATACACGGCCGATATCAAAGGTGCCTTACCGAATGGCTCCAGCAGAACTGAAGGAGCTGAAGGTGCAATTACAAGAGTTGCTAGACCACTGATTTATTCACCCTATTGTCTCTCCGTGGGGAGCTCTTTTACTGTTCGTGAAGAAGAAGGATGGGTCGTTGTGGCTATGCATCGACTATCGGGAACTCAACAAGGCGACCGTGCGAAACAAGTATCCTTTGCCACGAATCGACGACTTGTTTGACCAACTGCAAGGCGCATCAGTATTTTCAAAAATCGATCTTCGTTCAGGCTATCATCAATTAAAGATCAAGTCCGATGACGTATCGAAGTCTGCCTTCCGCACTCGATATGGTCATTACGAATTCTTCGTCATGCCGTTCGGTTTGACGAATGCCCCAGTGGCGTTCATGGATCTGATGAACCGAGTCTCCGACCTCAAATCGATAAATTTGTAGTCGTGTTCATCGACGATATCCTTATCTACTCAAAGAATTGAAAAGAGCACGCAGAACACTTAAAGATGGTACTGCAGATTTTGCATGAAAACAAATTATACGCCAAGCAAAGTAAGTGCGAGTTCTGGATGAGTAGCGTGACATTCCTCGGGCACGTAATCTCTGTCGAAGGTGTTGCAGTGGACCCAAAGAAGATTGATGCGGTGGTGGATTGGAAACGACCTGCCTCGGCTAGAGACATTCAGAGTTTTCTGGGCTTAGCGGGCTACTACCGTAGGTTCGTGCGAACCTTTTCAAAACTAGCGTCGCCTCTGACTCGCCTCACCCAGAAGGGAGTAGTATTTGAATGGAGCGACGACTGTGAATCCAGTTTTCAAGAGTTGAAGCAACGGCTCGTCTCAGCTCCAATCCTTGCACTTTCAGACGGTCCAGAAGGCTTTCAGATATTCAGCAACGCGTCGGGAACTGGCCTCGGGTGCGTACTCATGCAGAGAGACAAAGTCATCTCCTATGCTTTACGGCAGTTGAAGCAGCACGAGAAAAACTACCCGACGCACGACCTAGAATTGGCGGCGATCGTCTTTGCGTTGAAGTTATGGCGGCACTACCTCTATGGTGTGGCATGCAGAATCTACACAGATCACAAAAGCCTGAAATACTTATTTACGCAACGGGAACTCAACCTACGACAGCGACGTTGGCTCGAACTCATAAAAGATTACAAGCTAACGATCGAGTATACGTCGGGCAAGGGAAACATGGTGGCCGACGCACTCAGCAGAATATTTATGGGAACACTGGCCATAAACAAGGAGATACAGCGAGACCTTGAAGCGATGGATATCGAACTCGGAATTGAGTATCGACACATGCACCAAGCTCAGCTGAAGTTAGGATCGAGCCTGCTTAGCAAGATAAAGACCGCACAGGAGGACGACTCATTCCTGAAGAAAATGCGTGAGCTGATTTCAACGGAAAGGGCGACTGACTTTATATAAGACAGAGACGGGACGATGCGACTAAAGGGAAGGCTTTGCGTTCCTGAAACTGCCGAACTCAGAAAAGAAATTCTGACGGAGGCACATTATGCGAAGTACTCGTTACATCCTGGAAGCACCAAGATGTACAAGGACTTACGCACAGGCTTTTGGTGGCACGGCATGAAGAAAGACGTAGCTATGTTTGTATCGCAATGCATGGCGTGTCAGCAGGTGAAGGCGGAACACCAACGGCCAGGCGGAGAGCTACAGAACATCGCCATTCTCGAATGGAAGTGGGACAATATCTCGATGGATTTTATTGTGGGATTTTTGAAGACGTCGCGAGGGAATGACACGATTTGGGTCATTGTTGATAGATTGACCAAGTCGGCTCACTTTATCGCAATTAAAGTGGGATGGAGCGTCGATCGGTTAGCACAAATCTATGTCGATGAGATTGTTTGACTGTACGGGGTACCGGCCTCAATAATTTCGGACAAAGACGGACGATTCTATCGCGTTTCTGGACGAGCCTCGAAGCGACGATGGGGACCAAACTGAACTTTAGTTCGGCGTACCATCCCCAAACAGACAGTCAGACGGAGAGAGTCAATCAGATCTTAGAAGATATGTTGCGTCTGTGTGCGATCGACCTAAAGACTAATTGGGATACGCATTTGTCGCTTGCGGAGTTTGCGTATAACAACAGTTATCAGTCGAGTATTCAGATGGCTCCATACGAAGCACTCTATGGGAGGAAGTGTCGTTTGCCGATATGTTGGGATAAAGTCGGAGAGCGACAAGTGCTTGGACCGAAACTGGTGGAGCAGGCCGTCGAAAAGGTCCGCTTGATTCGAGATAGACTCTGCATCGCACAAAGTCGATAAAAGAGCTATGCAGATCTTCGTCGACGACCGCTAGAGTTCTTGGTCGGGGACCATGTATTTCTGAAAGTAGTGCCCATGCACGGTGTGATGCGGTTCGGCGTTAAAGGCAAGTTGAGCCCAAGATTTGTAGGCCCCTTCGAGATCATTGAGCGAGTTACGACGGTTGCTTATCGGATCGCACTACCTCCTTCCTTAGCTGATGTGCACGATGATTTCCACGTTTCACAACTTCAAAAATACGTGCACGATCCAAGTCATGTGGTTAGCTTCGATCAGTTGGAGCTACATACTGACTTGTCTTATTCGGAGGTGCCTATTCAAATTTTGGACCGTAAGAAGAAAGTGCTGTACAATCGGTCGATGTCCTTGGTCTGCGTGCTTTGGCGGAACCATTCAGTCGAGGAGTCGACGTGGGAGATGGAGGCAAAGATGAAAGAAAAGTACCCTGCGTTGTTTGTCTAAATTAAGGTCAGACCCTTGTTCTTAAGTTTCGAAATGAAACTTTTTTTTAGTGGTATATTATGTAGCACCCCGCTTTCGATAGGCGACGGAACTTCATAATATGCTTACGCCAAGTCAGATCGGCCGGGAACTTAGATGGCCATCTGACTCGATCGCTAAGCTTGGTAAACGATAACGCCTTGCGGCATCGATTCAAATCGATTTGGACGGAAGTTACGAGAATCGATCCAACTAATGGAACGACTTCTGTTGGAATAAGTCCTAGATGCAGCGGGCTGCGTCTCGGCGAGTGAGCTCTCTATAAGAGTCCCTTCGACGGGATCGGACCGCTGTATGGTTTTCTTGGAGCTTTGCCGATGGGCTTGATGAAGTGCTTTCGCATCGTTTTCATGGATACAATTACAATTTCGATGCAAGGAGAAAAGAATGAATTCTAACAAAGCGTTGGTGCCATTGCAGGAGCTCGCGTAACAAAGGATTGACGTTGTGTAGCGCTTGGATGATCGGCACGAAGCAAAGTAATCGGTGGGTTATTCGACCCTTCTTTTCTACTCTATCCCGCAAACTTATTCCTTGCTTCGAATTCATTCAAATCAAACGGTGCCAAGTTAATTGCATGCCAATCCACTAAGGTCAAGAACTCGGGAAAACGTATTGATTTTGAGTAATCTACTCTGAAAAATACAAGTTTCTCACATAAACGGAAAAGTTTAAGATTCTAGTAAAAAGATAGACTATTTTACGTGCTGCAAAACAATGTGAAACGTCGATCATGGGTTATGATGCCTCGGACAATTTGGTGCCCACGGAACGCTAAATCGGTGTACGGCTTTGGAGAAAATGAATCGTTGCATGAGTTGCGAGAAATGATAATGACGTTCGATACTATCCGCGCTATACGAAACTGTTTGCATATATGAAATTGTTCGCACATAGGCATGGTCATGGACAGCTTGTGCACAAGTTCGTTTTCCTCGAAACGGTATTCAGGGCATCGAAACTGATTCGTCCTAGGGGGGATAATTTATCGTGCTTCGGTGCGAGGCATGCGGGACCTTCAGTAAGGCTTGCAACCTAGGCTGAAAGGGTAGCGTCGCATGCCAACTTCGATTAAGTCCCTAGTGGTGCGTAGCACCAATGATCGCATATAAGATAGTTGCATGCTCACCTATTGTCTTATGCAGGTGTAAATATTATCTCTGTTTTTATGCAGGGACGAGCACGACCGTGGTAAGAAATATGATAAACTACGATGTTATACCGTATGCTTTATTACTCAAGACGGCTATCGAATATGAACTGAATTCATTTAGTTCAAATAGAAAGACAACTCTAAAGCATGCCTACCCTAACAATCAGAGTCGGTTTAGACGAGTTGGTTCGTCTCGTCCACTTAGCAAGTGTGCTAATCCCCTCCCCCAATTTCCTCAGGTGCGGCGGGCGCTCCAACCTAAAACGAAGCTGAAGTGCGGAGAGGTGTTTTGAAGCTCTTCCTATGCTGAAGTATTTTGAAGCCAATTCAAGTCGACGGCTTATGTATAAAGGGGCGAATGTATGGGACGGCAAGCGTAGTTCAGGCAACTTGTCGAATGTATTTTCTTTCTGTTTTCAAACAATGTAGCTACAACGGCATCCAATGTAATTACGACTTGTACTTTGTTGCAAGCTATAAATGAAAAGCATTTCTATCTTCCTATACTGCGTCTTAAATTCTGATGTGATTTGTGAACTTTCAACTTGGCATATTAATATCAAAAGCAATGTAATGTTCTGCCTTGTACGAGTATAATTCCAGACTCGTACGGCATCACGCCTTAGCGAGGACGATCGAATCGGAAAAAATTTACATCGGGGACGAACGTTGCCGACTCGGGGCGTGACACAAACGCCAACTTCATAGTAGGCAGGATAAAGTTCTGGGGCACGCTCTCCATGGAGCCTGACCCGCCAGGGAACACGTAGTCCCGGGGCCATATCATCAGATAGGCAGTTAGGACAGCCTTCGGAGACATCTTGTGCATGTTCTGCTAGAAGTAACTGTAAACATTGTCAGTCGACGTCCCATTTTCATCTTCTTGCAGATTTCTCTCGCCCAAATCTTTCATTTTAGCGATGATCACATCATGTGCGGAACCCTGAGGAGTAGTAAAATGAAGCTTCTTCGGATTGTCTTTATGCTGGATAAAAATGTAATCCCTCCAAGCAGTCTCATAGGGGGAAGCCCTGGTCTTGTCGTACCGCTGACATATATGGTGGTGGCAAACAATTCCTAGTATACCGCTATCATTTTCGAGTCCTTCGTATCCAGGTTAAAGAGCTCCTCGTTGGTTGGGGAATACTCTTTATATGGCTCAGTACCCAAGGGAGTTTCGAGACTTCAAACATCTTGTGGAGCGCAAGTCCCAACTTTCCTCTGGGTGTGTAAAACGTCCCGGTATGGGGATTGTATAGCTCTAGAAGAGCCAGGAGCATATGTTGGTTCATCTCCATGCCAGCCTGGGTAGCCCGTATGGCATAGTACAGACCAAGATCCTTTCATTGTCTTTAAAATTTGTCAGGATCCACTTGGTCAGATCGTCCCACTTCGGCACGTGATGACACCAATCTTCAATCCAAAATTTACCCTTCGGGTACGTGATCTTGGCTACCAGCATAAGATTGGCGAAAGTCGAAGCACTGAAAGCAAAACTGTTGTTGGGCACATCACTGAGCAGGCTCCCAGGGCGTAAAACTCGCAGAGAGTAAGACGGCAAGCCTTGCACGAAGGTAAAAAAACGTCCTTCTTATCGGAACTGGAGTCAATCTTAAAAGACCCCAAAATTGCTCCTCCTTGGGTTGAAGTAAGCTCCAAGTTCATCCTTCACTTCGAAGCCAAACGGGTGAATGTGGACAATGAAAGCTAACGCTCGGTCTTCGGCACGTCCGTACGAAAACCCTTCGCGTTAAAGAACCAGTCCTCCCGTATCTTCAAGATCTTTGCTTCGTAGGAAGCTAGTATGTCCCCAAACAGAAATTAGGGTTTCAGATAAAAGTCAGTGGCACTCCCATTAACGGGGATTGGGGCCCTCTCCATCATAGCCTGGAGGAAAGCAGAGGGTTGTTCCTTGATCAACACCATCCTCTCTGGTGGCTGGTCCAGCATAATCACAGCCTTAGCAGGATTGACAACTTCTTCATTGAAGTCCAGACCTATCTATCAGAAGGAGAAATCGAACAAATTCTCGTCCAACCTACACAAGGTCATAGACACTAAAAAAGACAAAGGCAAAAAAGTTAACAAAAATATGATCATGAAGAAAGAACAAAAAGACATGCGCAACTTGGCATCAGCGCATCTGAAGCAATGTGCATCAGCGAAAGCTGAACCTTGGCGCATGTTCAGGACCAAAGTCCATGTGCATTGGCAAAGCGGAGCCTTAGTGCATCTTCAGGACCAAAATCCATATGCTTTGACAAAATGAGCTTCGACGCATCTTCCGGACCGAAGTCCATGCGCATCAGCAAAATGAAACTTCGACGCATCTTCAGGGCATAACTCTATGAGCTACGCCCATGCGCTTCAGCAAGGAGAATATTTGGCACATTCCAGATGGTTACCCGTCCATGCGCTCAACCGTGCACAAAGTGTCTGTGTGTTCGAGAAGTTATCAATGGCGGCCACCCACCAATCACTTCCCTACGTACGTCAGGATGAGTCGTATCGACGACTTCGGGCTCGTCGATGGCGACTTCAGCGGGCTATTTGCCTTTGCCCTTACTGGCAGCGGTGGCGCGAGGCGCTTTGGGGCCATTACGAAAAGAAAAAAGAGAAGAGAGTTAGGGTTTTAGAGATGAAAAAAATCGAAGAGACAAAAGCTTGAAGAAGAGAGCAGAAGAACCTCTATCTCCAACCCAAGCACCTATTTATAGGCTTGGGAAAGGAGCGTGACCTGATAAAAAGTGATGTAAGCAGCCGGTGCTTTGAAGTTCGTAAAAAGGCGGCATCAAATTTTTGAAAAGATTATCATTAATCCGACTCAAGAACCGAAGCGTTATCATCAAATCAACAAATGCGCCAAAGTGGTCATGCAAGCAGACGCCTATGCGCCAAAGCAATGCATACGCCTAAACAATCCTACTGCCTATGCTTCTTGTTCAAAGTATTTCAAAAACTTGTCTAAGTTTTGAAAACTTTGAAGGGGGTCTTGTAGAAGCATGGATCATGCGCCCAGAGACCCAGTCCAAAAAAGGCGTATCCATATGCGCTGCAAAGGCATATACTAGAGACAGAGTAAACTTGGCGCATCAGAAGAAAAATAGCATAGACAAAAGCGTATAAAAAGAAGATTTTTTTAATTATTATGGAAAGTATGTACATAAAAAGGACTTTTCATTACATACAAAATCTACTGCAGCCTACCCTAAACTCTATGAATAAGCGTATCACTTTTACGTCTCAGCATAGGTGCATCACTTTCTCGTCACGAGCAAATCACTTCCTCGTCGTGAGCGAATCACTTCCACGTCAGGAGCGCATCACTTCCTCGTCAGGAGCGCATCACTTCCTCGTCTCAGCACAGGCGCATCCCCATACAAAGAAGTTATTGAGCAAAACGTAGGTTGGTAATCAAACCAAATTCGGTAATCAATATCTTAGCACTCGATGTTATCTCAGGAAAGAATACTGTCAGTGAAGTATACTAGCATGAACTGCTCTGTCGATAGCTAACTCGGCACATCTCAGTTCTCTGATGGAGTTCATCGTCAAAATCGAAGTTTCTTTGAACGAGGAGATCCACAATCCACAGCCTACCAACTCGCCAAGGAGGGGGCTCACGGCCATCGAAAGACGAGTTCATTCTTGACATAGAGTCGGGTGAAACAAGAAATGAGCAAAATCCCAACTCTTCGAACACACCTATTTATAGGCCAAAGCTTGGATAACCATGCGCCAAGTGGCAGCCTCCCCAAGATTAATGCGATGAACCTAGCATTAATGGCGATGAATCTGCCATCTCAATTTCAACCAAGTCAAAATCATTAATTCGAGCCCCAAAGCGCTCAACGAGGTTGACTGAAAAAGTGATGTGTCCCACAATTGATGCGCCCTCCGTGGTACATGCGCCCCTCAGCTAATGCGCTCTGTGGTACATGCGCCCCACAAAACGATGCGCCTATGTAAGCTTCTCGCCTATCAAGCATTTAATGCTAAAGTCAGCTGTCAGCAGCATGCGTCTCGAAGACGGCGAAGACGACATTTTTCACAGAAAATGAAGAGTCGCATACGTATGTACACGTTGGTGTAATCATTACTCGTTCGTCAGTTACAGCTGTGCTCTGCCACGTGGCTAACTCGAACAAACTTCGCATGCACCTTCAAAGCCATGCACCCAAACTATACTTCTTGCACATAAAAGATGAATATCAGACTACTTAAATGGGTCCAAAACATAAAAGTCAAATGCACAAGACAATTCTGGTGCCCAAGTCTAAGAAACTTGTACAGACTGCAACTATGGGATACCTACTACTTGCCAATCAAGCAAAGTATTAGGACTCTATGATGAGTTTGGTCTTCAACCTCTATAATGGTTACCTACAACTTAATATAACATGATAACATCTGATGTTAGATAGCCTATATATTGGTATTATCAAGCATACTTGGTCTTAATGGAGTTATCCAATGCCAATTGGATATTCCTACAACTATGAACACTCACATGCAATTCAACTATCATAAGGTTTAATCATATATTACATATAGAGCATGTGCTTACAACTAAGCTTGGACTTGATCATAATTATTCAAGAATAATAATCATATGACAAGAATCCTAAGAATGTGAAACGTTCATTAATATTATGAACCAAAAGTCCACAAATTATAATCCACACATTACGCACACAAACACATGTATACACAAACTAAACATTATGCTACCATGCATACCGTTTCTCAAGTATCATATACCATGTTAGAGAAACTATTGCGTGTGTATACTAGTTTGTAACTCAGCATGCAACTTTGTTGTTATTGGTCCACTGAGTAATATCTATTATGGGAAGCATTGGTTGCAATCGATTGAAACAACTCCTAAATCTAATCATGTATGGATTAATAGCAGTGAAGTTACATACCCGGGGATGCATGCTATCATTCTCTATTTTATATGGAACTATCAAGAAGTTACATGGACAAGATGTTGGTAGTTAATGCGTCTTGGGTTACTATGAAACTTGGTGCCAACATCAATTAAAATCTTTAACAAGTATAGTATTTTAGGACAATTTTCTTTTTGTAACCTTATTTTGCATCTTTTAAATCTAATATGCTTTGCAGAATCACAAATATGGTTGATCTAAAGGAAGCTCATTCCAAAGCAAGTCTAACCGATAACAGGAAGCTAATAAAGAAATTCAAAATACAAAAAAATAAATTATATATAAAGCCACATGCATATAGATCAGAAAATGCATTTGTTGGAGAATACCTTTTATGTCTTCATAGCACCCAAAAAAATTATAATTAACCTGCACAATAAAAATTAGAGAAAAATAATTAACTAAAGAGTACTCTTGTATAAAAATTAACATGTACAATAAGTACTGTTGTATAACTTTCTCAAAAAAAAAAGTACTGTTGTATAAAAAATTAACCTGTACAATAAGTACTGTTGTATAAAAAATACATGTCCTGGTTTCTTCATCAGGTGTAATATTTTCCATTGATTGTTGATTCGAAGCCATATCCTAAAGGTCCATATCAAGCCTAGAAGATATCAAAAATCTAACTTTCATAAAACTGGGCTACTTTAATTACTCGAAGTGTAAGTCCTTTGGACAAATGAAAATCCATCAAAGTGTTGGAATATTTAGTATGTCATATTTAGTAGATTGTATTAGCATAAAAGATATTGGAATATCCTGCAGACATATTTGATATGCCAGAATATGTCACGGGATATTCCATCATTGTAATATTGATTGTAAGGCTATATAAAGCCAAGAGGACTATCAATAAAACAATCAATCAACTACAACATGGTCTCAGAGCCAAGTTTTCACAAACCCTAACCCTAACCGTCACCAACCGACCCACCCCTCCGCCATTCCTACCAAACCCTAGCCACTACCCCCCCTTTCCCACACGCGGCCGGAGCCCACGCGTGCATGGCCAGAGCCTCCGTGGCCCCCACGTGCCCCGCGGTTGCTGCTGCTGCGGTGCTGTTGCACGTGCACCGGACGCCCCCTCCCCCACGGCGCGCACGGCTTCTGCAGCTGTTGCCGACACTAACGCACGCGACGGCACTCACGTCACCGCTGTTCGGATCGTTCCGAAAGTTGACACTGAAGGCCTATATCTGATGAAAAATATGTTCGAATATAGAAGGGGACGACGAGGACGAGCGTGAGTCATATGACGGGTGTGACATGATCATTGAAGAGGAGGATCGATGGAGGAGATTATCAAAAAGCTGGATCCTGTGGAGGTTGCGATATTGATAAAGATGTCAGCTGGTGGAAGCACGACACGAACGTTGATGAGGTTGGAGCTTCTCTCCATCGATCTGAAGTTGGATGGACCAGCAACCTATCTAAGTTGGTCACGGCGGGTGAGGCGAACCCTCGTAGGAAAGAACCTGGAGGGGTTCCTGTCGGGCGAGAAGACAGAGCCGGATGAGGGCTCGACAGGACACGATGAGTGGAAGTCCACTCATATGATGATCTACATCTGGCTTCTCAACTCCTTAGTCCAGTCTATTGCCGCCAAAGTAGACGGCATTGAGATGGTAAAAGATATGGAGAAGAAGTTGAGGCGGACCTATGATAGTGTGAGGAACAACTTACGGGTCTTCCAAATCAAGGAAGAGATCGATGACACCATACAGAAAGAGAAGACGGTGCAGGAGTATGCCACGGAGTTGGAGCGTCTGTGGCTGTATTACGATCACACCTCAGATCGGGCAAGCTGCGGGGACCCAAAGTGTAAAGAGAGACGGGTATGTCTACAGGAGAGGACGATGAAATTTCTCAAAGGGCTGACTACAGCATTCGCTCAGAGGACGGCCCTACTTCTCATCCAACCGAAAATCCCCACCCTTGAGGAGGCTATCTCAGCCATGATCCAGGAGGAGAGACGCATCAGACTGCAGGCGGGAACAGGTGGTCCTCCCAAAGTAAAGTCAGCACTGACGGCCACCAGCTCGGGCGACACAGGGCCTAAAAGAGAGGCCTGGCAACACAACTGATGGTACTACAACTACGGGAAGATGGGCCACCATCGGTATGCTTGTCCCAAACCACCTAAGGAGGGAGATTCAGGTGGTGGACGGGGACAATTCGGTGGACGATAACATTTTGGAGGATGTGATCGTAGTCATGGAGGTCGATGAGGTGGTCGAGGAGGTTATAGGGTGAACTTGCTGATAGCAGAAGGAGCTGGAGACACCTTTACGGAGGAGGATCAGGCACTGGTGGACATGTTGGAGATGCTCAAGAGGAAGCAGCGAACATCAAATGATAGAGACAGGAGGAGCGCAACGGAGGCGACTTCCACCTTATTTTTTGCTAGAGGCAACGCCGCCATGTATACCCATCCATCAGAAGGTACTGACGACTCACTTGCTCTTGCATCCATTGCTTCCCTTAAATCGTCTGACTGGATTATCGACTCGGGGGCATCTCGACATGTGACGGGGAATGCTAGTGAGTTCTTCTCCTACACTTACCTAGCATCAGCAGACAGCATTCAGACAGCTGATGGCACTTTCCAGCCAGTGGTCGGTAAGGGTACTGTTAATTGTATAAGTTCAGTAAAATTATCCAATATTTTGCATGCTCCATCCTTTTCAGTCAGTCTCTTGTCAATTAGTTCTATAATCCTTCAACTTAAATGTATTGTTTCTTTTGATATCCCTAAGGTGATCTTCCACAAGAAAGATACGGGACAAAGACTTGGGTTTGGCACTTGGCATAAGGGACTGTGGTACCTGGATCGAGAAAGACTGGACTCAGCACTAATGTCTATGGCAAAGAAGGCTGGTATGGGAGGACTGCAGATGAGGGTCGAGGATAATTTGATACTCCATCATAGGAGGTTGGGGCATTCCTCCTTTGACACTTTAAGTAAATTGTATCCAGATATTTATAAAAAATCAAGTAAAGAGAAACTAGTATGTGATGCATGCGAGTTAGGAAAACTTACTAGGAGTTCATAAATTGGTACGGGTCATAGGAGCTCTTCTGTTTTTGAGGTAGTACACTCTAATGTTTGGGGTCCATGTGCCACTAATACTATGAATGGTTACAAGTATTTTATTTCCTTCATTAATTGTGCTTCTCATGTCACCTGGTTGTACTTGATGAAAAATAAGAGTGATGTATCTACTTGTTTTCGGGATTTTCAAAAACTTGTCCAGACTCAGTATGGGGCAATTATGAAGGTATTGAGGTCTGACAATGGAACGGAGTATACAAACAGAACACCTGCAGAATACTTGTCAGCACACGGGATACAGCACCAGACCACCTGTGCATATACACCTGCACAAAATGGCATGGCATAAAGGAAGAACATACACCTTCTGGAGGTCGCAAGAAGCATGATGATCGACATGAATGTCCCACAGAGTCTATGGGGGCATGCAGTGTTGACAGCAGCTCAACTAATCAACAGAATGCCTTCAAAGGTCCTAGGATGGAAGTCTTCATGTAAAATATTATAAGGCAATAATAGTGGGATACTCCCACTGAAGGTGTTTGGGTGCGTATGTTTTGTGAAGGACAACAGGCCGTCAGTTAAAAAGCTTGATCCTAGAACAGTTAAGTACATCTTCGTAGGCTACTCGGCGACTCAGAAGGGGTACGTGTGATGGAGTCCAGTAGAAAAGAAGAAGTTTGTAAGTATGGATGTCCACTTTCGAGAGCATGAGCCATACTACCGTCAGGAGGGAACTTCAAACCACATGCCTAATACTGCCAGTATGAGACGAAAGGGGAAGAAAGAAAGCTCGGTGGTGATCGATTTAGGAGTTTGGCATAGAGGCACGGTTGAGAAGGAGCAGGAAGGTGAAGAGGAACAGGGGAAGGAGATGAGAGGTATTAGGTCTATGGCTCAGGGGGGTTACTTACCTACAACAGGAGAGGGAAGCAAACTACAGGACCAGTACTTACAGTGCCAGTGCCAGTGCCAAGTCCCTTGTCTACATCTGTCTCGAATCCTGAGACACCTATACTACCACTACCATCCCCTTCAGGTGATATCATTCTTCCTACTCCTCCCATACCATTATCAGTACGGAGAACCACTAGCAGCAATACGGAAAATCCTCCAGACAGATAAGGTTAGGACCTTGCTCAATTTGATTCTTATGACCATATCTCCTCTTTTCATGGAGCATTTATTGCATCTTTGGATAGTATTACTATACTAACAATTGGCAGGTTGCCAAGAATGATCAGTACAAAAATTTGTCAGATTAGTGACGTTCCAAAACGTCGCTAAACTAAATTAACGACGTTTTCAGCAACGTTTAATAAACGATGGAAAAAAGTGTGTCGCTAATCGAGAAAATATCGCAAAACGTCGCTATGGCGACGTTAGTTAGCGACGTTTATAATGTCGCTAATTAGCGACGTTATTTGCGACATTTTCAAGTAGTCGCCGATTAGCGATACATTAGCGACATTCTTGCGACGATGTGGTGGCATCAGATTGTTTGCCACATCAGCAATTTAGCGACATTTTTAGCAACCTTTATATTCTTCGCTAAATATTAGCGACGAATATAAACGTCGCTAAGAACGTCGCTAAATTGAAAATAAATTAAAAAAAAGAATCCAGAATGCAAATGTACAATCCAAAATACAGAATCTAATCCCTGGGTTCGTCGACCCCTTCGGTGGAACACTCAACACCGGCCCGCACAATACAATCCATAATAGACCAAAAATAATTGGTCGTCTCCTCAAGCCTCTCGGAACTTCACAATATGCATCACACATCACACAAAAAAATATACATCACAATATGCATCACACAGCAAGCTATACCAATATACTTCACACACAAGAAAACAAATATCCATCATAATATCCAAAATGAGATATATCCCTCAAAACAAATATCCATCACAATATCCAAATGAGATATATCCATTAAAACAAATCCAGTCAATATATGTATCTACTGTCGTCTATGCTGGGGCAGATAGAACTCCCTCAGCCAGCGCACATAAGTAGGATCCGCGGCAGCCATATCAATATCCAGAGGAGATGGATGACTGGAACTTCCGGTGGAACTGTCCTGTGGTGCCACATCCTCCTTCACAGCTCCCTCGGCTTTAGGAATTACTTCTGGAGCAGCTCTCTTGGTGGAACTGCCCTCTGAAGATGGAGCCACCTCCTCTTTCACAGCCATATGTGCCTCCCTCAAGCGAGATCCTCAGGTCTTAGGTGCCATCTGTGAGAACGGGTGCCATCTCGTTTGAGTACATTTTTGAAAGCAGATAAAATACAGAAAATTTGATTTTTTGCTAAGTGTGAGAACGGATGGCTCAGAACACATGCCCAAAATTCATTCTAGCATACATTAGTGTGAATCATCTATGTTCTGTACATATAGTGTAGTATATGTTCTTATCGTATCTAGTATCTGAAGAATGTAACAGAATCAAGATGAACTCACATAATATAATACTAAGACATCATCTACTACTATATAAGATATAGTGATAGGTTGTCATATCATCATTGTCGAGGGATGAGGGTCGAAGGACAGTCAACTTTATCTACGGCTACATAGTTTCTGCCTCGCAGTCGAATGGCTGCAGGGACTATGTCCTGATCACCATGTCGTAGTCCAATACAATCCAGAGATTAACACAGTACTAATTCATATATGTAGTCCAATACAAATAGTCTAATACAAAAATAACCCAATGCAAATAGTCCAATACAAATAAGTACTAATAGCTAATGAGAACCACGCAGCTCACGCAAACGTTCAGTGATACGATCACGCAACCACCTCGAATAAGTAAGATCGACGGCGGTAGGAGAGATGTTGTCCATTGTAAGTGCTGGATGAATAGAACTTCCGGTCTCACTAGCTACCGGTGCCACTTCCTCCTTAACAGTGGGAGGAGCCACCTCAGCATTCACTGCTTCCCTCAAACGACGTGCCGCTCCTCAGGTCATGGGTGCCATCTGGTAAGATCGATATTCACAAATAATATAATTGTAACATAAGCAAGCTAACTAAAGAAACCATCATCTCGTTTGAGTAAATTTTCGAAAGCAGATAAAATACATAAAATTCAATTTTTTTCCAAGTGTGAGAACGGATGGCTCAGAACACAACCCAAAATTCATTCTAGCATACATTAGTGTGAATCATCTATGTTCTGTACATATGGTACAGTATATGTTCTTATCGTATCTAGTATCTAAAGAATGTAACAGAATCAAGATGAACTCACATAATGTAATACTAAGACATCATCTACTACTATATAAGATATAGTGATAGGTTGTCATATCATCATTGCCGAGGGATGAGGGTTGGAGGGCCGTCAACTTTATCTATGGCTACATAGTTTCTGCCTCACATAAGAATGGCTGCAGGGACTATGTCCTGATCACCATGTCGTACCATAGTTTCTGCCTCGCCAGTCGAATGGCTGCAGGGACTATATGTCTCGATCACCATGTTACCAATTAACCAATCAACAAAACTACTTGTTACAAATATCGGCACTATCGGCGTGCTGGAATCGGAGTATCACATTTTTTGGTGTCGAAAAATAAATAATTATTACTAAATTATCAGATTTTTCGGCACTATCGGTACCCCTAACCGAGCCCCTCGCCCCCCTCCCACCCCCCACACCACCCCTAACCCTAACCCGAACCCTAACCTTCCCCTCCCTCCTGCTCCCCTCACCCACTCCTCCCACCCCGTTCCCCCCCACCCACACATACCCACCCCTAACCCGAACCCTAACCCTCCCCTCCCCCCTGCTCCCCTCCCCTAGCTGCCCCCACCTCCTGCTCCCCTCCCCCAGCAGCCCCCACCCCCAGCACCCCTCCCCCAGCCGCCCCCACCCTCCTGCTCTCCTCCTCCAGCCGCCCCCACCCCCTCTACTCCCCTCCTCCAACCGTCCCCACCCCCACTGCACCCCTTCCCCAGCCGCCCCCACCCCCCTGCTCCTCTCCCCCAGCCGCCCCCATACCCCCGTTCCCCTCCCCTAGCCGCCCCCATCCTCCCCCGCTCCCCTCTCTTCCTCCCACCCACACATACCTACCCCTAACCCGAACCCTAACCCTAGTTCCCCTCCTCCAGCCGCCCTCGTCCCCCCGCTCCACCCCTTCCAGCCACCCCCCACTCACCCCCAACCACCCGCATCCCCCGGCCCCTCCCCCCGAGCCACCCGTACCCCCTCCCAACCACCAACAACCAAAATAGTCGGAGAAAGAGAGAGAGGAGGGAGGGAGAGAGTCACATACCGGAGAGGGAGAAGAGTCGCCGGAGAGAGTGAGAGAGCCGGAGGGGGGAGAAGAGAGAGTGAGAGAGTAAAATGGGGGAAAATGAATCATTGGGCGGAGAATATAATTAGAATTTAGCGACGCTAATACTACCGTCGCTAAATTAGTCGCTATTAGCGACGTCAGGGCGATGTTTCGCGATGACTAGCTCATGTAATTAATATACATTATTGTCACGTCGCTTATTGTGTCGCTAGTAGCGACTATTAGCGACGTTTTAAAAATGTCGCTAATGAACACAATTTAGCGACGTTAATCGAACGTCGCTAAATTTACGTCGCCAATTGAGCAAATTTTAGTAGTGGATCCAAAGTGGAAAGCGGCAATGCTCGAGGAGTTAGGAGCTCTTGAAGAACTATACTTGGGAGCTGGTGAGACTTCTAGAGGGAAAGAGCGCAGTCAGATGCAAGTGGATCTTTACTGTGAAGCAGAACCCAGATGGACAGGTTGAGCACTACAAAGCTCGACTGGTGGCAAAAGGATACAGTCAGACGTACGGCATCTACTATGACGAGACCTTTGTACTAGTCACAAAGATGAGTATTGTCAGGACCATGATTTCTTTGGAAGCGAATGGTGGATGGAAGCTACACCAACTGGATGTGAAGAATGCATTTCTTTATCGAAATCTGGTAGAGGAGGTATACATGGAGATACAACCAGGATTCGGTACCAATCAGACAGTGGACAAGGTCTGCAGGTTGAAGAAGTCTTTCTATGGACTAAAGTAGTCTCCTCGGGCGTGGTTTAACAGATTCAGGAGGGCGATGATAGGGATGGAATATCATCAGATCAATGCTGATCATATTATATTCTTCAGATGGAGTGGAGGCCACATCACCATGCTTGCGGTATATGTGGACGATATGATTATCATAGGAGATGATGAGCAGGAGATCGCTCGACTCAAGGGAAAGTTTGACAGAAAATTTGAGGTAAAGGACCTTGGTCTTCTTTGCTATTT
Source organism: Iris pallida (assembly GCA_029216955.1). NCBI lineage: Eukaryota > Viridiplantae > Streptophyta > Magnoliopsida > Asparagales > Iridaceae > Iris > Iris pallida. The sequence goes on from JANAVB010024994.1 coordinate 4,397,840, forward strand.
TCTCGGGATAGATATCGCTCAAGACGTAGAAGGGTTTGTTCTTTCTAAGAGGAAGTATGCACTGGACCTTCTTACAGAGACAGGAATGGTGGAGTGCAAACCTACAGCAACGCCAATAGACCAGAGGTTCAAGTTAGAGGCTGAGACTGAAGATCCAGTTGATCGATACAGATACCAGAGACTGGTAGACAAGTTGATCTATCTGAGCTACACATGACCTGATATATGCTTTGCAGTGAGTATGGTGAGCCGCTACATGCACGACCCACGGAAGGGTCATATGGATGCAACGTACCAGATTCTTAGGTACTTGAAGGGTGCCCCCCGGAAAGGGGCTGATATTCAAGAAGAACAATCATGTGAGTATTGAAGACTACTGTAATTCTGACTGGGCTAGCTATGCCGATGATAGAAGGTCTACCTCAGGATATTGCATATTCGTAGGAGGCAACCTAGCCTCCTTGAGGAGTAAGAAATAGTCTGTGGTGGCCAGATCGACAGCAAAAGTAGAGTACAGAGCTATGGTCCTGGGAGTTACAGAACTACTATGATTGAAGAACATGCTGGTAGAACTGAAGCCGGATCAAGGAGCCAAGATGAAGTTGTGGTGTGACAACCAATCAGCTATTAGTATCGCCAACAATCCAGTATAGCATGACAGGACCAAACACATCAAGATTGATAGGTTCTTCATTAAAGAGAAGCTGAATAGCGGATTGTTTGAGCTTGGCCACGTTCCGACCAGGGATCAGGTGGCAGACGGACTAACCAAGGGACTTACTTCTATAAGCATGATTAGAGGATGTGACAAGATGGGCTTAGTGAATATCTTTCGCCCATCTTGAAGGAGAGTGTTGGAATATTTAGTATGTCATATTTAGTAGATTGTATTAGCATAAAGGATATTGGAATATCCTGTGGACATATTTGGTATGTTAGAATATGTCACAGGATATTCCATTATTATAATATTGACTGTAAGGCTATATAAAGCCAAGAGGACTATCAATAAAATAATCAATCAATTACAACACAAAGTAAATTGTCTAATGATATTATAGACATCTTAGGTTGTATTGTATCGCATCTGACACATATATGCAACAGACGCAGCAACGCATTCACTCCAAAATACACTAAGGCCTCGTTTGGTTCGCGGAATGGAAGGGAAAGGAAATCAATTCTTTGGCATTTCCTTTCCTTTGGAAAATTAAAATTCTCATTGATTTTTCTTTCCGATGTTTGGAATTGTAAAGGAATTTAGAAAGAAAAGTGAATACTTCAATGTGGGAAAGTGATTCCTTACTTTGATGGATGGAATCACTTTTCTCCCTAATTTTTTTTCCATTGGGAATCACTTTCCTTTCCTCAATTCCTTTGGCATCCAAACATAGGAAAGTAATTACTTTCTTTTTCCAACCCGATGATTTTGCGAACCAAACGAGGCCTAAGGGTCTGTTTGGTTTGAGGGTTAAATGAGTTAAATGAGAGAAAATAAAATTCATGCTTGGTTTGAGGGTAATGGTTAAGAGGGAGGTTATAGAGGGTTAAGTGAGGGTTTGTTTAACCCTCTTTATCTATTTTCAACCCCAAATCAGAGGGTTAACGAGAAGGATTGAGGGATTTTGTTTAAAAAGTCATAAATAACCCTTATTTGTCCTCTAAAATATTATGGTTTTTTCTCCATTTTTTCTTGTTTTTAACATGTTGCTCCGTAATTTCCACATTTCTGAAGATATTTTGACATGTTCTAATTAAAATTATAATCAAATTTAATTTTATGACATATGTAATAAGGATATTTGGATAACTATTATATTTTTACTAATCCTCCTCTCACTCAAAACCTCAAATCCAAACAAGAATTACTAAACACATCTCACTTAACTACCCCCTTCAACCCAAGCAAGAATGTATTGACTTTACTCCCCCTCACTCAACTTGCCTTCACTTAACCCCCACTTAACTCTGCTCTTTTTTTTCCTCGATCCATGCAGGCCCTAAGCCAAAATCACTGTTATATCTGTATCATCTCATATTATAAGCATATCTAATGGACCTAAAGCATTCATCTGATGCTTGCAAAATTGTATATTAATATCTTATTGTAAATTGAGATATTAGAAGTAACCAACCTTGGAAAATATGATTATACAAATAAGAGTTGAGATGTTAGTTGTGTAATAGTACATGTGTTGTTGTAGTCAAAAATTGATTGTACCCTAAAATAGATTTTCTCTTATAATATTTACACAACCAAATGGGTTGTTACCAAACCGAAAGGTTTAAGGAATATTAATTCCTATGTTGATTGTGCTCAATCGATAGCAGCATAACTTAACATTCATACTACAACCCTAAATAGTACTCTTTTACTATGTGGGCATGGACACAATATGTGCAAAACCAGTGGTATGTTCTACCACAACGATAACAAATATTGGAGATAGCAAGTAGAAGAAAAAGAAACCTTCACCTTCTTGAAGTTGTCGGACTTGGGATCCAATCGGGGATTCTTGTTGATGATTTCAGCTTTGGGGGTCATGATTTGTCCTTCTTTCTACGTTGTCAGAATTTTTCTTCCGGTTGTGGTTCCTATAACAAATGCATCGGTTCTGACGATCAAAATATCTCGTATTGTCTTCAGACAACGTACAGACATAAATGAATGCGATGCACCCGAATCAAATAATACTGATGCAGGAAAAGAGTTGACGAGAATGGTACCTCCCACTACCTCACATGATACCAATTATTCTGACATGGTCAGAGCCATAGCTTGACCATGTCCCCTTTATGTTGGTCCCCTCTGCTAGTGATCTCTCTGCCTGTTCTGAATATGAGCTTGGGCTTGAGCATATTGTTGAGCCTGAGGCGGTAACGGCCTCGAAGGCTGGTACTGCTGCTGCTGCACTGGTGCCCTAACCGATGGACTGGTTATGATTGATGAAGATGAACTGGCTCTATGCGGACAGGACCCAATTTTGTGATCTGGTGCCCCACAAGCCAAGCATAATCCCTGTGTCCTGTGACACTCTGAAACCACGTGCCCAGGCTTTCCACAATGAGTGCAGCCTATTGCGGAAGACTACTTCTGCCTCTGTTGCTGAGGATACGTCGGTATCGAGTGCTGAACCGATAAAACTGTGGTTGCTCTCCTAGGAGCTCTAATAGACAAAGCCCTAGCTATCGGGGCTGGTACTGACGACTGAGATAACTGACCATGAGGTCTCTTCCATCCTCCAGTTTAATCTACTATCCTCTAGGAGGTATATTCATGCCTCCTAGCTGCTCTCAAAATAGCATCAAAGGTCTGCTCAAACGGCTACACTGCTAGAATAATCTCTATGTGGAGTCCCTACTGGAATCGATGTGCTCGGTCCAATTCGGTCACCACCAAGGTGGGAGCAAACCGACTATGCCTCAAAAACTCGGCCCTATATCCATCGATCGTCCTTTCCATCTGCTTGAGATTGCTGATTCTGGTCTGCAGATCATACCGAGCTATACTGCATCAAAGTACTTCGTTTGAAACTTATCACTGAATACCGCCCACAAGACAGGTGTCGTCAATCCAATTGCTAGCATCGCCCACCAGCTGCGGGCTAAGTTCAATAACTGCAGGCACATAATGACCATATTCTCTTCCTCTGGAATTCGAGCTGCCTCCAGAATAACCTCTATATCCTATAGCCAAGCATCAGTAAAAATAGCATCTTCATTGCCATCAAAGAAAGGAGGGGTCGGACGCTTGAAGCTGTTAGCCGTATTGTTCCCCTGATAACCAACTCTGCCCATGACATCTCGTACTGTCTGCTGTAGGGCATCGCCTCGACGATCTTGTGATGCAAGAAAGTCCCGGATGAGTCCCATCAGGGTTCTTTTGTCAGGCTCTACAGGCTGGGCTGGCTGAACTAGCGGCTCTTACTCCCAAAAGGCATGACTCGGGATGCTGCCCCCGAGTGCTGGGTTTGGTCCCCAGGTTGTGGCTGGTTCACTTGTTGCTGGTTCTCTGGGGTGCTCTACCCGACTAATCGGTAGGACCAGGAACTATGCCACTGAAGAAATGACATAAGGAATAATAAGGAAGGACCGAGATAGATCAGGGATATAAGCATGTGATCATGTTAAGATTTTAGGAAAATTAGAAGGCACGAGTAGAGATCAAGGAAGAATGCTGATTGAGACATCTATTCAGTAAAACCCTCACGCATCTTGATTTTTAAGACCTGTATGGGCCACCACTTAAAACGTGTCACGTCTCACAACCAGAATACTGGAGAGCGAGGGATAGAGACAGCCAGCTACGTATTTTGAAATGTAACCCACCTCACAATACGATCACGGCTGTCTAGATACTTAAGGATAAACTATAATCCATCAATCTTTATGGTCAGGAACAAGCCTAGTGTCGCAATCTCAAGCAAGCAAATAAATATACAAGATGTTAGATCATCAGACATGCAAAGTAAGGCATCCCAAATATTACATATTCAGATGATTATGAAGCTAGTCATACAAAATACGAAACTAGTAAGAGTTAAGTTATACATGATCAACCCTAGGATTTTTTAATCATGTTACAGCCCTTATGCAAACATAAATTAAGTTTCAACAGGAGCCAACACTTGTTCAGCAGCTAAAAGCCCTAGAAGAATAATTTATAATAGAGTGAGAGAGCAAAATAAGAAACCCACTCGTTGCCAATATTATGTCTGATGTTCACCATCTGGCTGATAAGTAGGAAGATCCTCGGGTATCACTTCGAAATCTGGTCATACAAAGCCAACTGGGTCAGATCCCAGAAAGAGCAAGTGCCACAAGGGAGGCTTTATTAAGGAACTAAAACCAGCAGATAATAAAATAGAAAAATAAATAAATGAACAAGCTTAAATGATAAGAAGACATGGTTAGAATAAAATAATAGCCTGTATTAAGAGACAGAATATAATTCTCATGCTAATCATGAACAAGTATTCAGGTACGACCAATCAACTCATACGGCTCGCTATCATTAGCTAACTAGGGTTATCACAGGCCTAGTTACTAGTAAGATACAATAAGATATTTTTGCAGTCACAAGTCCTGCAGTTATCCAGGTTATCCAGGCGAGGTGATTTACAAGGGTTACAAGAGTTATCAAGATTACTGGTGTACTTTCAGTACTTATGTTTTCAAGAAGTACCCCACATGACAGTGGGCTGAAAATGTGTCATACTCGTTGGCAGTGTAATTCTCCAGTCCCAAAATACTTGGGACTAGATATGTATCATGTCAGCTGTATACATACGAGTAAATGAAAGGCTCGTATGTATACATAAGCTGTAAAATATAAAAAGCCATGCTCAAACTAAATCTCATCCATAAATATAAAGTTTTAATGATATAATCAAATAGTCATTTGTACAAACATTGGGCGGAGACATATCCACTATCAACCAGTTTAAATAAGAAAGAAATATACAACTAACTTAATTGGTCGAGCGAAGCAATGACGAGTCCAAAAGCAATCATTACGACGGGATAGAGTGCAAGTCATGGCCTCAGCTAGAGCACCTGCAAGAAATCACGAAACATACACCTGGAGAGATCACCAGGTCATCAGAGGGACCTAACAAGATACATAATATCATGCCAATAAACTGAATAATAAAATCTCAACAGAAAAGTATGCATGAGTAAAGGTTCCTAACTATTCTATGTGGAATGCACTTTAGAAGACAACGTTCTACGCAGGAGCTTAGGTGTTCAGCATAGATGGAGAGAGAGAGTGGCAGAAGGTAGCGCTCATAAGAGACACTATCGGCCATGGACAGAAAGTAGCGCTCATCCGAGTCACTATCGGCCCCGGGGCAGTAAGTAGCGCTCATACGAGACACTATCGGCCCAAATATAAGTGTGTACTGAACATGTAGCCCCTACGCTAATAACTGTCTCCTCCCTCCCCATGATACTGTACATGTGCCGACTCTATAACACTGTTTAATCCTTAATAACTGCCAAGTCTTCTACACAAATCTATTAGCAGTCATATCCTAACGCACGGCCTGTATGCACCGATATATGGTCGGTACGCAAGTTCGAAACTATATGCGACTCATAACTCACACATAACTCGTGGCACATCGTGACAATTTATGAGATGCTCTAAACATAAGGTAGTCCCTTAACTCTAAGACAATTGCATAAAATATAGTAATTTGCATCTACGTATAGTTGTTAAAGAACAACTTGATAAGAAATAAAGCATGCATGATATTGAGCAAGAAAGTAAACAGTAAAGGCAAGGTGTCTTGTCTGATGCGGCAATTGGTGGGGTGTGATGGTCATGATGTCCTGATTTGTCCGATAGTCCTGGTCGAGGAGTAAGGGTCCGAAATCGTGAGAAAATAGAAAATCATGATTAGTCATGATCAGCGATGGTAATGCGAGAAAATTTGTGAAATTAATACATATACTTTGTTTAGAAATACCTATAATATCTAAAAGCTATATTTTATTTAGTAAAACACATTTTAGGAAAATACTTTGAAAAGTCAAAATCGTTTTTGGGCTAAACTCAAATTTTGTCATAAAATTTTATATATAGAAAAACTATATCTCCAAAATAATCTTAGATAAATATTTGCAAATATTTAGGAACTCGTTTCAGAAACTATTTCCTTACGATCAACATAATTTTGGATAACTATTTTGAAAATTCTCGAAAAAACCATTTTGAGTTAAAACTATAACCTGTAGGTAAAAAAACTGTGTTTTAGTTAAATAGAATTTATACAATAATATTTTTATTACGAGAAGTAATAATAGTAAAATACTAATGATTAACTTAATAATAAAAAAATAATAAGATCTACACATATTTTGCAAATACTAATATATACTACAATATAAAAATAAATATCAATGATAATATATTTTTTAAAGAAATTTTAACATTTAAAATTATGTAGATATTTAAGTATTCTGTTTCTAAAATAAGATAAACTAACAATGATAATAACACTAATAATAATAATAATAATAATAATAAGAATAATAAGAATAATACTAATAACCTATTAATTAACCCATATTGCTCTATTCCCTATTTCGAGAAAGTGAAAGAGAGATAGAGAGAGAGATGGGAGGAAGAGGAAGGAGCGGGAGAGAGTGAGAGGGGTTACCGGGGCGGTCGCCGACGCTCATCGGAGGGGACGAGGCGGCCGGAGGGGCGCGATCGCGGTAACGGCTGCTCGCCAGCAGACGGCGGCGGAGGGATCCCGTGCGGGAGTACGGGCAGAGGATGGGCTGCTCCGGCGCGGCGTAGAGAAAGCTTGCGCGCATCTGGTCGGGACACCGACGGAGGCCAGAGGCAGCGGCGGTTGATGGGATCGTGGAGGGCAGCGGATCCGGCGGCAGATTCGATGATACCTCGACAGACGGTCGGCAAACACGCCCAGATCGGAAGGAGCACACGGATCGGCGCTGCCCAACACCGGCAGGTACGACAGCGCCGGAGTCGTCTGATGATGGGATCGCTGTCGATGAGGCAGTGGAGAAAAGAGAAGCTCGTGGTGGCGGCGACGGTTCGCAAGCACGCGACGACGGTCGGGAGCCAATGCGGAGGCTGGACGTCAGGTTAGGGTTCCCCCTCTTGTGAAACCCGTAATTTTAATTAATTAATTTAGTTTTTATTATAGTTAGATTAAAAAATTTATTTTTACAAAAATGAATAAATTGGATTTTTGTTGTCTGGCCTAGTCCCGAACCCATTTTTGAGTCCAAATCTATTTTGAAATTATTTTAGGAATTATACATAGTGAGTTTCAAATTTTTCTAAGAAAAACATATATATATTATAAAAACAAAACTGTTTCCTAATAACAACTCTTATTAATTCCTTCTCTTACTTTCCTACTCCAGCTTTCAATCGACCCCTTCATGTTCTCTTCCCGACCGAACGGCCAACGGCCATGTCCCCTTCCCATCCGAAAACTTTCGACCCTTCCTTTCCCCTCCTGTAACCCCAAACATTATCCCTATAAAATCCCTCTCCATATCTCTCTCCATTCCCCATCATACATTCTCCATTCTCCATTTTCCCCAAATTTTTCCAGATCCCTAGCCCTAACCGCGCCCTTCAGGCGAACCCCAGGCCCGCGCCTCTCGGCTGACCCCGACGTCGAGCTCCTCCCCAAGCGGCGACCCTTCTCCGCTGTCCCCGGGCCACCCGTGACTAGTCCGACTACTGGCCACCAGCCGACTCCTTGTGCGGCGCCTCCCGCCGTCGAACCTTCCGTGCGGCCCCTCTCGGCCGACCCCTCCTCCGTCCGCTTCGAGAGACGCAGCACCCCGGCCAGCCCATCTCGGCCGACCATTTGCGTACGCCGCTCGCCGTTCGACCCCGAGCCCGATCCGGCCTTTCGTGTCCAATCCAGCACCTTCCCATGTCCGGCCTGCTGTTTTAAAGCTGTTGTTTCGATTTTTCGTGGCCGGTCCTGCTATCCAGCACTTTCCGTTTCCGTTCCCGAAATTATCCCGCGGCTCCCTGACCAACAAATATTAGGTAATTTCTGTTAATCAGAGTAGTTCGTCCCTCCCATAGAGTCAATGATGACATGGTCCCCGATCCCGCTATGAAAATCGGATCGATTCGTGGTTTCGGATTTTTTCGAATGATTCTGTAGCTTGGACTTTGTTTTGTGATTTCGGTGGTTTCTCGAAATTTTTGAGTTAAGTTCGGATTTTTCCCAGATTATCTCGTATATGGTTCTGTGACCATTTTTATTGGTTTTGTGGTTTTCGGTTTTTCGAAATTTCAGTTCGGGTTTTCCGAATTTTATTTCGGAAACGTTCTGTAGTTTTTTGTTATATTTTATGGTTTATAATCTCTGGTTTGGGATATGTATTTGTGTTGATTGGTATTTTCCCAGGATTGGGTTGTCCTAATTATAGATGAGGTGCTGCCAAATTTTTGGAATATATATTAGAGTTTGAATAAAACTATTTCCAAATCTCGGCCTTTGCAAAACGAATTACAACTTGAATTGTTGGTTTTAAATATGATTTTTGTATTATTTTCGGGCAATGACCGTATCGGTCTGTAGACCCTAGCGAAATGCAAACGAAATCGAAATTTCCGGACGTTGAGGCATAAGCTAGAATGCAACATGACATTTTGGACCAAGTCTGAGACTTACCATATTTATATTTTAAATTAAATAATTATTTTAGAACGTATTACTGGCCAATAGCATTTTGAGTGCAGGGCCTCGGCCTGCTGAATGGACCGCTTCCCGGCGTTCAGAGTTCACCAGTATTTTATTTAATTAATTAATGTAATAATTTGTAAGGGCATAAGCCCAGTTTTTATCTTTATTTCTGTGGCCCTGTATTTGTGTAG